>OVAP01003084.1:0-17331 GCA_900406295.1 Aurinia saxatilis
GTCTGTACACTTGCAGTTAGAAATACAAGGGTAAAACTTTGTGTATCAGCCACAAAGGGACATCTAGCCTTCCCCGCGAGCTACGTGACCCCTTTGGGTTGCGGGTCCTTCTTGCCGCGACGAAACGCAAGCCGATGTCTCGGATATGGTCGTGCGAGCCACGAATGTGCGAGTTACAGCACCTTGGGTCACGGTTCTTTTCTACACGACGAAGATGCGAGTTGGGGCTTCGGGACTGATTACGCAACCCACAAACGTGCGAGTCGCGGCACCTCGGGTCGCGGTTTCCCTCTACACGACGAAGACGCGAGTTGGACCTTGGGGACTGATTATGCGAGCATAAAACGTGCGAGTCGCGGCACCTTGGGTCGCGGTTTCCCTCTCCACGACGAAGACGCGAGCTGGATCGGAACTCGTGCGACTTCCGCGAGCCGTGATAGTGCGTCGGGTCGCAGGTCTTTGTTGCTCGGGGAATATGCGGTCCAACTTGATGGATTAGATGATCGTACGACCCCTGATGATTCTAGCTTAGCTCACGATTCATTTCGAGAAGGTAAGTGTTTCTCCGAGAATCATGCCTTAAAGTTTAGTGTTCATAGTGATCATGATTCTTGTTCCGGTAGTGATAACATTGCTAGTGAGGATGATCCTTGTAGTGATGAGAATGGTAATAGCCTTGGAGATGATTGTGATGACGAAGGTCGTCGCTATGGTCTCCGATGTCGAAGGATGAAATAAAAAGAACGGTTGCTATCGAACATATTCAAGATCTTGATATCAAGGCCGAGATGGAGCATTTTGTTAAGTATTCCGCTAAGTTTAGATTTTTGATGGAGGAAATCATGGCCGAGCGTCCCGTTCTCAACAAAGAGAGGAAACAACGGCGTACTCCGAGGCCCATCCCTGATCCTCCTGGATCGTCGTTGTTTACCGAACGATCGATATCCATATTGAGAGAGTTGTTTAGGATCTCCGATGATGTTGAGATCATTGTTCCATCGGCGGCCGACCGTGTTGACGATGTTACGAAAGGATACTTTTCCATGTTGGAAGGTTTCTTTACCACTAGCTTCTTATGGTTTCCGATTCTGGCCGTGATCTTCCAATACTTGGAGTATTATTAGATTGCATTCTCCCAACTTACTCCAAATGGAGTATGTCACTTGGTAGGAATCGTTGTTCGTTGTCTTCAGTGTAAAGTTGAGGTGGATGTAAATTTCCTTGTTGATGTTCTCGAGATTCGTGCGACTCGGAAGAACAAGTTGAGATACGGCGTTTCCGCAGAGCGTGGATGGGGAGTGATTCGAGGATTCTCTAACAAGATTCACCATCGGGAAGATCATTTTTTTCTACGTGAAGGAAGATTGCTTCTCGGTTAAAGAACGTTGCTGATGGGGATTAGTTTTCGGCCAAAATATTTCCTGCAAGCGCACATGTCTCGCAGTAGTACTTAGGGATCGTATCCACAGAGAGCACAATGTACATAGTAGCACGTCCAATTTCACTCGAGCAAAGCAGAAAAATGAAAAGGTTTTTGGTTTTGGTCGATCGACAGTATGAACTGATCGATCGATTGGGACACCTTTCGGTCGATGGCAGATTATGCGATCGATCGGTCAGTGCTTGAAAATGCTAAAATCAAATAAAACGTGAGAAAGTTCAATGATAAAAAGCGTTAGGAAGTCAGGTAATGCAAAAAAAGATCACGGTTTGAATTATTCAGGGTAGTAATCTATGTAAATCCTAGTTTAGGCTATCTACTTGAAATCACTAATAACTGACTATCCTTATGGTAAGACTTAACCAGTCTAGTTCAATTGGTATCCGAGTTTTAACTCTAACATATATCTTTTCAGAAAGAGAATCTATGAGCTAATCAACCAATTAATATATGCATTAAGTTCAGGAAATCAAATTCTACTAAACTATAAATAGTAAAGCTTCACCATCAAGTTCTGGATCTCATACTCTAAGTGGTGTATTACTAGCAGGTTTATCCTATTTTACTAAGATCTGATATGAAAGTAAGCCTATAAACTATTCATTACATAATCCTATTGCCTATCTACCAAACCATGATTCCTCCTAGCAAAACCCTGTTCCTAACTAAAAGACTACTCATACATGGTAAAAGTAGACATAATGACAATGAAAATTGCTTGTATTAGAAAAGGGTTCAGAATAGCTTCTCTGGAATGCAGAGATTACAAACTTCGTCCTTGAAGCAATGATCAAAGCAATAAAAGTAAAGAAACTGAAAGAAACTGGTAAATTATTAGCATGGATGCCTGGAACCTTTTGAGTGTTTTCTGATGATTCTCTCTGGCTTCAGTTTTCTGTATTTATAGGGTAGAGAGTCGGGTATAGAGTCGAGACGAATCATAAGGAAGATTTGGATAGGAATCCAAATATTTGTGATTATCCTCTTCAGATCGATCGGTCGTATGTGTGGGAAATAATTCACACACAACCAAAAACTTGTCAAACGATTCTTTTAAGGTATCGTCGACTCTCTATTGTGAACCGCTCAGAAAGTAAGAGTAAGAGACAAAGAACAAGAGAAGAAAGGTGGAGTCACTTTATTGATAGTAAAGGTAATTCTCGAATACAAGCTGTTAAGACTCAAGCTATTCGAGAGAAGAAGATGATCTAAGACCTACAACCTTAGATCCTATATATACTCTAACTAAACCGCCTTGGGGCCCAAGCTCTTTCGTGGGCCACCTTCCATTTCCTGAAGATTTGCTTCCATTCTTCCTGCAGTCTTCTGGATAGTTTCCTTTCTCCTTAGATACTCCGATGATTCCATTCTCGAACCTTCTTGCTTGACGGCGCTCGGAACAGACCTTAGGGCTTTGTCTTGATGAAATATGGAAATGGCCCCACAGAACTGGGCTGGGCTATTTGGCTAGTTATAAGTGTTTCTGGGCCCACAAGATTGTTGAGATAATCTCGTGAGTCGTATATATGTGTTCTGATGATCACCTCATTAAAAACCTTGGCAATGAAAGCCACATAGGAAAAACCTTACCAAGGGAAAAAGAGTGTGATCACGATGATCATTTGATGAAATGTTCATCGTGGGTCCTTAGTTTGGGATGAAACTAAGCCATGTGACGGACCCACTTGATGCGATGTTGCTAGGCGAGCTAAGTCGGCTCGCGGACTGGATGTGAACAATCTAGCGGGCCATACTTGATACTTAGCTCGTGGATTAAAATTTGAGAAATGTCGTGGGCCATGCCTGAGACTTAGCCACCATACATTGAAGAGAAACTTGTCTCGCGGGCCATGACAAGGACGTAGCCCGCGGACTATACCATCGAACTCACCCCGTGGGCCATGTCGAACATGAAGCGCGCGGGCCATGGCAAGGCTGTAGCTCGCGGGTCACGACAAGAGTGTAGCCTGCGAGCTACGTTGTTAAGCTCATCCCGTGGGCCACATTTGAGCATGTCGCCCACGGCCCATGGCAAGGGTGTAGCTCGCGGGCCACATCAAGAGTGTAGACCGCGAGCTACGTTGCTAAGTTCATCCCGCAGGCCACGTTGAGCATGTAGCCCGCGGGTCATGGCCATGGTGTAGCTCGCGGGCCACGACAAGACTGTAGCCCGCGAGCTACGTTGCTAAGTTCATCCCGCGGGCCACGTTGAGCATGTAGCCCGCGGGTCATGGCAATGGTGTAGCTCGCGGGCCACGGCAAGAGTGTAGCCCGTGAGCTACGTTGCTAAGTTCATCCCGCGGGCTCTGTTGAGCATATAGCCCGCGGGTCAAGGCCATGGTGTAGTTCGTGGGAAACGGCAAGAGTGTAGCCCGCGAGCTACATTGCTAAGTTCATCCCGTGGGGCACGTTGAGCATGTAGCCCGGGGTCATGGCAATGGTGTAGCTCGCGGGCTACGGCAAGGATGTAGCCCGTGAGCTACACTATTAGGCTCATCCCGCGGGCCACAGTGTTGACGTAGCTCGCGGGTAAAGGCCATGGTCTTTTACCGCAGGCCATGGTCCAGACTTGGCCCGTGGACGATTTTTTAGATGTCTTTGTTCGATCCTTTGCGGGTCCATCTCATGTCCGGACGTTCAATTGATCATAGGAAGATCGAATTAGTTTGTCTAAGAAGGTTCGGCACCCGCAGTGAGACTTAGCTAGCACATTGCTTGGTGAAGTCTGTCGGGACCCACTGTGAAACTTTGCTAGCACATTGCTTGGTGAGGTTTTGACCGGGANCTAAGTGCCTTGCACGGCCTGTGGGGTAGTCCATGACCGTGGTCCGCGGGCCGTGCCGATCGTGTAGCCCGTGGGGTGTCCGTGCGAGCTTGTCTGCGGGCTACGTTCGTTATTTGGCCCGTGAGACAAGCCTAAGAGCTTTCTCTGCGGGCCAAGTTTGATCCATGTCTTGTTATATGCATCGTCGGTCATGGGAGCCTTGGTGATCTGTGCTTGACTGTGTCGTTACCAATTGATAGTCCATGACTGTAATGCTCGATGGTGTGGACATATGACCAGCTCGTGGGCCATAGTAATGCTATCAATCTTCGGGGGTGGAATCCGACCCCCACATCGTAGCTATCTTCACCGATCGATTGGTATCTTCAGACGCGTTTCTGAAGATTCAGTATCTTCAGTGATTATCCCAATGTAATCGCATATCTCCCCAAATGCAACTGTATATATATCTGAATTTGTTCTCGAAGCTTCCTTGAGATTTTGGGCTTCGATCGATCGATGGGCCTCTGGTTCGATCGATTGGGCCTTCATTTCATGCGAGCTTCTGGATAACCTTCACTTATTTGGGCTTAACTTGAGGTATAATGATTTGATTCCAAGCCCATGTGACAGGTAACTCACGTGGCTTAATTGTCCTAACTCCTCACTTCATTCCAAAATAAACATCTCCTTCATTCGGGCATGGACTTGTTGGACTTGGTTGAAAATGCCCATTTGCGACCTAAAATGCATTGTTTTCACAAAACCACTTTGCAAACAGAAAAATGTGAAATCCAATAGTTTATGTTTCAAATTAAATTGTTTCTTTATTAAAAACACCAAAAAATCATATCGAAAAGCGGTAAAATATCATCACAATCAAATCCCCCAGATTTAGCTTTGTTCGTCCTCGAACAAACAACATGCTAAGAAGGGAAATAAGTTTGAAAAGTTAGGAACTCGCTTACATGTACCACAACTTAGAGGCGAAGCTTCGTGATGGTCATCTCAACAATCCTGCCAAACGTTCTCATCTCATACTCCCACCACAACTCTCCCAACTGGTCCAACAGAAATCTCAACATGCAAATACCCTAAAGGTACCGAAATTCTGACTCTCTACATTCATTTATTTTGCGTGAGATTTCATACTGGAAAATATCAGCTAGGTAAAACAGGCTAGATTTCTTAGAGGTGAGGCTAGTGTGTTTAGGTTTACTGTACTCAAGAGAAATGCGATATGTTTGCAAAAAACCAAGAGAGATCGAACCACTTGATGGCACAATTCCCCAATCACTCTCCCCTTAGCTCGGCTCGTTCCTCCCCCAGACTTAGATTCTTTAAGGGAATCTAAAGTCTTCTTGAACATCCTCGGACTCCTTTAAACTTTTTCCACCTTTCTTCATTTTTTATTCCTGATTTTCCCGACCTTTTTGCTAAACAAATATGGATCATAAAGCTTTTTTTTTATTATTATTATTTTTTTTTACAATGAAAGCTTTCACCGTATAGTGCAAGCCATGAATTTTAACTTGATTTTGATGAAACATTACCAGGGAAATCACCCTTGAAACCTTCTCTTCGAATCTTCATGCATGTGTTAAGATCGTGCATGCCCTTTTTCGCCAGTCTTCACGAGTGATTGGAAAACTACGTTGGTCTCATCTCTCCGCCCGTTTTACACATACTGCATATAAGACAAGAAAGAAAAAGAGACTGCATGGGGTTTGAAAAGAGGTTAGGTTATGGGTGTGG
Organism: Aurinia saxatilis; assembly: GCA_900406295.1. Classification (NCBI taxonomy): domain Eukaryota; kingdom Viridiplantae; phylum Streptophyta; class Magnoliopsida; order Brassicales; family Brassicaceae; genus Aurinia; species Aurinia saxatilis. Next base: position 5,961 of record OVAP01003084.1, read on the forward strand.
TAACAACTTAAAAATAAGTTGACCATTCAGGATCATAAAGAGAGTGGTAAAGTGGATAAGAAGTCCTGAATGGATTTGGTTTTCCTAGTCGAATACCTCCAGTAAGAAAGATTTTAATCTGGTTTAGGCTCAAATAAAATAGAATCATAAATCATAGTTGTTAAAGTACGTGCAAACCGAGATGTGATGGGGAAGCTTGAGTATGGGGTTTCTGAAACAAATGCCTCGGGGCAGTCTTGTAAAGATAGTCACTAGGCCGCAGTCCAATTGTGAGTAAGGTCCTTGTTCCATACCTGCATTGACTCAATAAAACACTTTTGAGTCGATAATTTTTCTTAAAAATGGGTGTGAAAGTGCGTCAGAAGAAACAAACGAGTTAGATAACGAGGAATACCCCCCCAGACTTTAATAACATCTTCCCCGATATTGACAAGCTGTGAGAGCAAAATGGGAATTGAAATGAATTGAAATAGAAATGGAAGATGTTTACCTCGTTGTCTTCAAGTGTATCGAATGACCTTCATTGTCTTATTGGAATTGAAAGGTCTTTACATCAGTATATCATCATTTGTCGTGTTGAAATGAGGAAGTGTTCATCACTCTGAGTCTTCATCGATCGGTACAGTCATCAATCGTTCGAATCATAATGTGATTCTCCTGATTTGACTCTCTTTTGATTAGTGTTGAAGTGCACACCATTTTCCTGGATCACCAGTTGATTCGAATTAGTGGCCTATGGCTTTCCATCTAGATAGTGAAATAAAGCTTGTGAACTGTAGCCGATCGATCGATTGCTGTTAAGGCGATCGATCGATTCTGCATCCTCATGGTTAAATCGTTGAATCCTATTTCCTGAGACACGAACAAAAACATTAAAAATAAAACCTATTCTAAGACTTACCAGTGGGTTGCCTCCCACTCAGCAGTTTTGTTTAAAGTCAGTTAGCTCGACTTCTTGACACCATGTTAATCAAAAGAATCGAAAGGTTGAGCCAATGCGCCTATAATTATTCTCTTGTTTGTGCAAAAAGTGGAGCATGCAGAGAAATACACAGCTGTAATGTGGGCATCTCCATCAAAATTTTTGATGGTTTCATTTTCATCACGTGGGACGTGTTGTTTAGGCTCAAGTTCCATCTTTGATTTTTTATGTCTTGCTTTGTGAAACTCCTTATGGCTTTTATCTTCAGACCCACATGGCTCATGATCAGTTTCAGTACCTAGGCCAAAACAACGTGAAGAGGATTCTTTGTTAGAATAAAAACAAGTTGTTTTGTAAGAGAATATCTGTTTTTCGTCGATTATGTCTAATGAGTCTTCATTTTCAGTGACTTGGATATAAGCATGCTCCCTGTTTTTGATGAAATCAGGATCTCCATCGTAGATATCAATAGGTGCATCATCATATATTTCTATGTTGAAAGCATCTCAAAGTTTACTGAGAGTGTCATGAAGCTCTTCTTTAGGCTTGGGTTTCGATTCTTCGAGTTTGGAATCATTGATGTTTCTACTACAAGAGAAACTCAAAATGTTAGGTTCAATATCACAATTGAAAGGGGGATACCTCTCGTCTGTGGTTTCCAAATTAGAAAAAATTTGGATATATTCAAATTGTTCTTCGTTGTTCTCCATTCGATCGGTTGACATCTCAGATCGATCGAATGAGACATTTCCTTCATTTGTTTGAGTTTCTGATGTGTTGTAGTTGAGAGCAAAACAACCTTCCAAGCCTATATAACAGAACTCACAAGATAAATCTTCATTAGTAGATGATTCCAAATGAAGCTTATCCTGAACATTTTCTTCGATTATGTTATCATGAAGAATCTCATGGATGTCTTCCACGACGTTTTCATGGTCCAATCCATTCCTTTCTTGCTTTTCTTCAAGGCTGGAATCAGAAAAGGTGGCTTCTTGGATCGAACATTGAAGATTCTCCTGAATTCAAGATCAAGCTTTCCAAGCCTAGACGACTCTTCTCCAGAATTTTTAAAGCTCTCCCCCATCTTTTGGTTCCATAGATACATAATCACATCCCCAAGGGTTGCTGAAGATCCATCTCTGTAGAAGTGTTGAAGATCAGCAACGAAAACTGATTCATCCATCATTGTTTTCTTTTTCTTTTTCATCTGATACAAAAGACAATTAAAAACTAAAAATGTTTAAAAGAAAAGGGAATATAAATTAAGAAAAGAAACAAGCTTAGGCTGGAGCTAGATTGTTATGCTAGTGGTGCAGTTGTTGCTCTCCGGCAACGGCGCCAGAAAACTTGATGGGGATTAGTTTTCGCCCAAAATATTTCCTGCAAGCGCACAGGTCTCGCAGTAGTACTTAGGGATCGTATCCACAGAGAGCAGAGTGTACACAGTAACACGTCAAAGTTCACTCGAGTTAAGCAAAAAAAAGAAAGGGTTTTTGGTTTCCGTCGATCGACAGTATGAACTGATCGATTGATTAGGTTACCTTTCGGTCGATGGCAGATTATGCGATCGATCGGTCAATGCCTGAAAATGTTAAAATCAAATAAAACGTGAGAAAGTTCAATTATAAAAAGCGTTAGGAAGTCAGGTAATGCATAAGAGGATCACAGTTTGAATTATTCAGGGTAGTAATCTATATAAATCCTAGTTTAGGTTTTATAGTTGAAATCACTAATAACTTACTATCTTTATGGTCAGGCTTAGCCAATCTATTTCAATTAGTATCCGAGTTAACTCTAACATATATATTTCAGAAAGAGAACGTATAAATTCTACTAAACTATAAATAGTAAAACTTTCACTATCAAGTTCTGGATCTCTTACTCTAAGTGGTGTATTAGTAGCAGGTTTATCTTATGATTTATACTAAGATCTGATATGAAATTAAGCCTATAAACTATTTATTACACAATCCTATTGACTATCTACCAAACCATGATTCCTCCTTGCAAAACCTTATTCCTAACTAAAAGACTACTCAGACATGGTAAAATTAGACATAATGACAATGAAAATTGATTGTATTATAAGAGGGTTCAGAATAGGTTTTCTGGAATGCAGAGATTATAAACTTCGTCCTTGAAACAAAGATCAAAACAATAAAAGTAAAGAAACTTAAAGAAACTGGTAAACTATTAGGCTGGATGCCTGGAAGCTTTTGAGTGTTTTCTGATGATTCTCTCTGGCTTCAGTCGTCTATATTTATAGGGAGAGAGTTGGGTATAGAGTCGAGACGAATCCGAAGAAAGATTTGGATAGGAATCCAAATATTTGTCATTATCCTATTCTGATCGATCGGTCGTAGCTATCTTAACCGATCGATTGATATCTTCATACGCGTTTCTGAAGATTCAGTATCTTCAGTGATTATCCCAACGTCATATAATATATCCCCAAATGCAACGGTATATATCTGAATTTGGTCTCGAAGCTTCCTTGAGATTTTGGGCTTCGATCGATCGAAGGGCCTCTGGTCCGATCGATTAGGCCTTCATTTCATGCGAGCTTCTGGATACACCTTAACTGATTTGGGCTTAAGTTCTTACTCAGGAGGCCTAATGAGTTGATTCTAAGCCCATGTGATAGCTACCTCACGTGGCTTGATTCTCCTAACTCCTCACTTCATTCCAAAATAAAAATCTCCTTCATCCGGTCCTGGACTTCTGATGTTGACTTGTTGGACTTGGTAGAAATTGCGACCTAAAATGCATTGTTTTCACGAAAACACTTTGCAAACAAAAAAATATGAAATCCAGTAGTATATGTTTCAAATCAAATAGTTTCTTTATTAAAAACACCAAAAAATCATATAAAAAAATGGTAAAATATATCAGTATCAGTTGCCTTGATAAAGTTAGAGAGCAGTAGCGTACGAGAGGTTATTTTGTCGTTTTTGCTTGATAGTTTACCTTGTGATTTCATTTGTTGTCTAACCACCTCGTGTTTTCTTTTGCATAGTATCCACTTCATTTTGCTTACTTTGACGATTTCATGAGAGTTTACCGACTTCTTCGAGAGCGTTCAACGCATTGGGAGAAGACTTTCAACTTGAGACGTGTTGAAGACGCTCGATTTCTTCGAGAAGGATTTGAGTCACCAGAACGTACGACCAACACCTACGAAATAACGAGAGCTAGAGTTACGATCATGGATGATCTTGCCGAGTTTCAGTATGCGGAGGCATCAGTCGGGAGATGCCAAGGATCCAAACGGAGGAAGGTGGAGGCTGCCGCTAGGGCTTCGGAGAAGGGCAAGGGCATTTCTCTTGGCTCTCCGAAGAATTCCGCGAAGGCTGTTGCGAGTGCCGCGGCGAAGGGCAAGGGCGCCACCTCTGGTTCGTCGAAGAGACCTAGGATGGCCAGAGAGGTTATTCTTCCGATTCGTGAGTCTGCTACTTTGTCTTTTGATGTTGGTCCTATGTCTCCAAGGTCTCTTCAGAGAGCTAAAGTGGAGTTCTTCACGAGTGCGGTCGAGATCGGAGATGACTTTTCTCTAATTGATTCTCTTCATCGTCGTGAGGAGTTTGACACCGTGGCTCGCACCGGACTTGACGTAAGTGATCCTTGATTTTTTTTTTTTTTTTTTTAATGAACTTCATAACTTAGTTGTTTGTTCCTTTGATTGTGTAGTACATGATGGCCACAAACTACATGAAGATCGACTATGAGAAAGACTTGACCGAGGCAGTGTAGGGAGATTGATAGTCTCAAAGTGGCCCGGAAGACTCATGAGAAGGAGTTGGCTTCGTCGGCCAATCTTGTTGCGAAGGCCAAGACTAAGGCTTTCAATTTCGAGAAGAAGGCAAGGTCGGCGGCCAAGAGTTCTCGCAAGTACAAGAAGGATGCGGCCGCGGAAGTAGCGAGATGCGAGGATGTACGAGACGAGTATCATGACGGAGCCAAGGCCGCTCATGCCAAGCTGATTCGGCTCTAAGAAGAGATGGCCGTTCGTATGTGTAACCTCATGCGGGTTAGTAAGATTTCCGATGATAGTTTCTTTTACGAAATCTTATCATCTTTTGTTTTCGATTTCAGGCAAAGAATGCTTTTTCGATAGTGGCGTCGCTCCAAGGTGAGACTCTGATTCCTCTTGGAGATTGTGTGGGCAGGAATTCACACACAACCAAAAACTTGTCTAACGGATCTTTTAAGGGATCGTAGACTCTCTTAGTACGAACCGCTCAGAAATTAAAGGGAAAGACAAAGAACAAGGTAAAAGAAGTAGGGTCGCTTTATTGATAGCAAAGAGAATTCTCGAATACAAGCTGTTAAGACGTAAGCTATTCGAGAGAGAAGAAGATGATCTAAGACCTATGACCTTAGATTCTATATATACCCTAACTGAATCGTCTTTGGGCCCAAGCTCTTTCGTGGGCCACCTTCCATTTCCCGAAGATTTGCTTCCATTCTTTCAGCAGTCTTCTAGATAGTTTCCTTTCTCCTTAGATACTCCGATGATTCTATTCTCGAACCTTCTTGCTTGGCGCTCGGAACAGACTTTAGGGCTTTGTCTTGATGTAAGATGGAAATGGGCTCATGGACCTGAGCTGGGCCATTCGGCTAGTTATAAATGTTTATGGGCCCACAAGATTGTTAAGATAATCTCGTGAGTCGGATGTGTTCTGATGATCACCTCATTAAAAACCTTGGCAAGGAAAACCACTTGGGAGAAACCTTGCCAAGGGAAAAAGAGTATGATCAGGATAGTAAAATGTTCATCGTGGGTCCTTTAGTTCTCAATGGAACTAAGTCATGCAGTTGGACCTACGGGACGCGATGTTGCTAAACGAGCTAAGCTAGCTCGCGGAGTGAAATGTGACTGATCTTGCGGGCCATGACTTAGCCCGCGGATGCTCGAGGAGAGTGACATAGCTCGCGGGTTATGGAGAGCTCATCCGTGGGCCATGGCCCGGCCGTAGCTCGCGGACAAGCATGGAAGGGCTTGTCCGTGGCCCATGGCCCGGACGTAGCTCGCGGACAAGCATTGCGAGCTTGTCTGTGGGTCGTAGCTCGCGGACAAGGATGGAAGGACTTGTCCGTGGGCTGCGGAACTCGCGGGCTATAGAGAGTTCGTCCGTGGGCCATGGCCCGGACGTAGCCCGCAGACTAGCATGGTGAGCTTGTCCGTGGGCCATGGCCCGGACATAGCTCGCGGACAAGCATGGCGAGCTTGTCCGTGGGCCATGGGCCAGACGTAGCTCGCGTACAAGCATGGAGAGATTGTCTGTGGGCCATGGGGCTCACGGGCTATGGAGAGTTCGTCTGTGGGCCATGGCCCGGACGTAGCTCATGGACAAGCATGGATGGTTTGTCCGTGGGCCATGGAACTCGCGGGCTATGAAGAGTTTGTCCGTGGGCCATGGCCCGGATATAGCTCGCGGACAAGCATGGAAGGGCTTGTCCGTGGGCCATGACCCGGATGTACCTCGCGGACAAGCATGGCGAGCTTGTATGTGGGCCATGGCCCGGACGTAGCTCGCGGACAAGCATGGCGAGCTTGTCCGTGGGCCATGGCCCGGACGTAGCTCGCGTACAAGCATGGAGATCTTGTCCGTCGGCCGTGGAGCTCGCGGGTATGGAGAGTTCGTCCGTGGGCTATGGCCTGGACGTAGCTCGCACACAAGCATGGAGAGCTTGTCTGTGGGCCATGGCTCGAATTAAGCTTGCGGGCAATGGAACACGGACAGTCTCGCGGGCCACGACAACCACGAAACTCATTCATGAAGAAGGCAGGATGGTCTGTGGGCCAGACCAGGACGTAGCTCGCCTGACAGGAAGGCTGGATTGTCTGTGGGCCAGACCAGAACGTAGCTCGCCTGACTTGGATGGCTGGGTGGTCTGTCGGGACCCACTAACCAGATATCTATAGAATAAGCTTGATGGTTCGTCGCGTGAGCTTATAGAAGGCCTGGCCCACAGAATAAGCCATAAGACTTGTCTCGCGAGCTAAGTGCCTTGCACGGCCCGGGGGATAGTCCACGACCGTGGGCCGTGCCGCTCGCGTAGTCCGTGCGAGCTTGTGTCGTTACCAATCGATAGTCCTTGACCGTAATGTTCGATGGTGTGGACATATGATTAGCTCGTGTAGTGTTTTGTGGCAAAACACTTAGCCGTTTCATGCTATCAATCTTCGGGCGTGGAATCCGACCCCCGCAGTTAGCCCCCCAAGTCTCTATTGCTTTGTTAGCTATGGAGAGTCAGAGTATAGCCTGAAGACTGAAGATTGATGCATGGTTGTTGATCACATACCGTTGAGATGGCATGGTTACTAAGGCGTTGTCCTTTGATGGGTTATTATCCCAGACGTGGGCCATGTGTGTCATGGTATATGAAATCTGAAGGTTGCCCTGACACGTCGATCGAGATGAATTATAGGGATTTCCCTCTAAAATCTTCTATATAAGAGAAGTCTCCCCTTCATTCCTCTCCAAAGCAAGCATTCCTTAAGTTCATAAGTTTTCCAGGATTTTCAGGTAACTCTCTGTTCTCTATCCTGTTCTTCGTGTTCTTCGTGATGTGACATCATAGTTTTTAGGATTTTAACTCTGGTAGAAACTTGTAGAATTTGTCTTGTTTGGGTGAATCGTTGAGACTTCGGGCGTTTGTAGCGTTGGATCTTCTTAAGCTTAGAAACTTTGTAGGGAACTGTCATATGTTGAGAACACTATTCATCGACCCTACCCTTTCCCCCATGTTTCTCCACTATCCTCTTCCTCACCACCCACTCATTTAATCTCCATTCTTTCTTCTTTCCGTCCTTAGAAAAATTTAGGAATTTGAGAGATGAGTGAAGTGGAAGATGATACGTGCCTTGGTGAATGGTTAGAGAAGAAACAAAACATGGTCGAAGAGAAGCATCGCAATGGACATCTAACGAAGGATTTGGCTCGCGTAGGCCATGATGGTGGTGTGTGGCGAGAGGATGCGAGCTTCATGGCCGCGGGCCATGGTGGGAGCTCGCGTGCGGGCTACCAAGCCGATGGGTCCCGGCTCGGACTAGCTCGCGCGAGAAGGGATGCCATCTCGTGCGCGGGCTTCATGGCTGGGGGCCATGATGGGAGCTCGCGTGCGGGCTACGAAGCCGATGGGTCCCGACTCGAGCTAGCTCGCGCGGAATGGGATGCCACCTCGTGCGCGGGCTTCATGGCCGCAGACCATGATGGGAGCTCGCGTGCGGGCTATGAGGCCGATGGCTCCCGGCTCGAGCTAGCTCACGCGGAAAGGGACGCCATCTCGTGCGCAGGCTTCCTCGTCCGTGGGTCCCGGCTTGGGCTAGCTCGCGGAGAAGAAGCCCCAACACCGTGCGCGGGCTTCACTGGCAGTGGGTCCCGGCGTGATGTAGCTCGCGGGGCTCATTCAGTCTCAGCTGGACTTGGTATAGCTCGCGGGGTTTAAGCTCATCCGACCGGCGCGGGCTTCGTTGAGTTAGGTGATCCCGCGAGTTTCATATGTCCTTCCGGCGCGGGCCAACATTCGTATGGATCCCATCTTGGCTTAGATGGTGATGTGCTTGGGGTAGCTCATGGGCTAGGTAAATCTCCTCCTAGGGACCATGCCTTAGGGGGTAATATGCCTAGGAGATGTTCCACGGATTGTGGTAGTTCCAAGCCAAGGAGACGTCTTCTCAATGAAATGTCGGATGATGAACCGTCGAGCTCTTTTGGTAGCAGTAGCGAGAGTAGCGATAACAAGGTTGACGATGCTCATGATGATTACGGGTCCCATGATATTCCCTTACCATTATTTGGTGATGATGAGGAACCACGTATTGATATCAAGGCGGAGATGAATGCCAATGATGATTTCTCCATCAAGTATGATGCGGTGAAGGCTATGATTGAGTCCGAGCGGGCCATCTTGAATAACCGAGCCAAACGTCCGGATGCGATGAGGATTGCACCGGACCCGCCTGGATCCACATTTTCTGATAGATTTTCAATTGACAAGCTGCGGAAAGTGTTTCTGATTCCTCATGATGTGGCGATCATCATTCCGTCGCCTTCTGATCTTATTGAAAGTGCTCCTCCATGATACTTTTGTCTACTGGAGAGCTTCTTTTATGAGGCGCTGCTATGGTTGCCTCTTCCGGATCTTTTCGTCGAGTACTTAGCCAACTACAAGCTATGCATATCTCAGCTTCCTCCCAATGGACTCCGACATATGGGGGGGACCATGGTTCGCTGCATCGAATGTGGGGTCACGGTGAAATTCGATTTTCTATCCCATGCATTGTCAATCCGTCCCACTAGTAAAACTCGGTTTACATATGCTATCTCGGGGAAGCGGGGCCAAGGTATTATCAGAGGTCTTCCAGGGAAGGTTCACCAATGGGATGAACATTTCTTTTATGTCTAGATTGATTGTCACACCATTGAGGGTGGTGACTTTCATCGAGTTAGATCTCAATGGGACCCTAAAGGTTTGGCCCACTCGTGCTGCTTCTCTAGAATACATGCATTATTCCTGGAATTTCTGAATGTTCATCTATCCTTCATTGTTTTTGTTTATGCAGAGCATCACATCTCGTTCAGGGGAGTGGAAGGTTGGTCGTCACTGCTTAGCCTTACGAGCGAACTCTACTCATTGGAAGAAGACCTTCTCCTTGGATAGAGTAGAGCGTGTTCGCTTTCGTTGGACCGGCTTCGAATCTCCTATCCGTTCAGACAATACGTTTGAGATTGTGAAGGCACAGTCCAGAGTGTCGCAGGTTGGTCGTGCTGGTCCTGCAGCACGTTCCGGCAGCTCGTCGCGAGGAACGGTCAGTGGGACCCCGAGGGTTGACAAGGGCAAGGGCGTTGCCGTTGATGGCCCACGCAAGAGGACAAGGAAAGTGAAAGGGGCTCAACCATCGGTGGTAGAGGAGGAGGTCCCACCCCCGGATGTTGTTCCTCCTGAGTTTGATTGGCGTGTTGTCGCCTCGGACTACCTTGCTCGCGTCGTTCGGTTCGGGGAGTCATTCGTTCCGGTGGGGTCCCTTAAGCATCGAGACTTGTACATGGATGCGTCTGCCGCTGGCATTGACGTGAGTGATCTTCTAACTCTCTTTACTGTTTTTTTCTCAATACCAACTTGTTGTTGTTTTGTTGAAGTACATTGCTTATCAGAACGCGCTGGTGAATGCATACCAGGCTGATCTTCATGGGGCCCGTGCGGAGTCTGATGAGCTTAGGAGGGTTCAGAGGTCCTACGAAGATCAGCTGACCGACATGAAGGGGAAGTCTGATGGCCTTGATGAGGAGGTTGCGCGCCTGACTGAAAAGGCGGAGAAAGAGGGGAAGTGGGCCCTTCGTCACAAGAAGAAAGCAACGAAGGAGGCAGCCAGAGCTAGGCGCTCAAAGGTCAGGTGAAAGATATCAATGAGAATTTCCTTCACCATGTTGAGAGCACTCAAGCCAAGGTCGTCAGGCTTAAGGAGGAGTTCAGTGGGCCGATGTGTCTTCATCATCAGGTTAGGAATCAATGAGTGTTAGTCATGATGCGTGTGGCCTGTTCTAATTTTCTTCTTCATTCTTATGATAGGCTGAGAACTCCTATCAGATGGTCCGGACGCTGAGAGGTGCGGACCCGTCTGTGTTTGATGAGGTCGAGGCCGGCATGGCAGGGAGCCAGATGAAGTACAAGGATGCTGATGATGAGTACAACGCCTTCGTGGGCGAGTTCACTGAGGATCTGTCTAGATTGTGCTCGTTGGACACGCATGTGTTCGCTGAGGAGCCGTGCCTGTTTGACGTCCTGGTCTTCGTTCGGGACCCGATGGAAGAGGATGAGTAGATTGCTGGGGTCCGCTTTCGTCTAGTTAGTTTTCTGTTTTAAGACTTGTGGGAACTGGTTTCGTGGTGCCTGGACGGTTTATCCAATGTTTGGAATCCTGACTTATTCGTGGGGCCGTTAGGCCATTGGATGTTCTGAACCTGATAGTTCATTTTGTGATGTTTTGTTGTGATTCGTAGCATTCGTCTGCTGTTTCCAAGTAGTGATAAGTTCAGACAAAGTGGGTCCGTCGATAGTATGACGGATGCCCCAGCCAAACGTTTGTTTAAGGGTCAAGTTTATCAACCTCATCTCCAAGCCTACATTGTCACATTTGTTCTTAATGTAGTGGAGATTTTGCCCATGAGCTGTATATGACCAGCATGATAGCTGGGTTTCGATGGGTCACTTAGGTGATCATAGCGATCAGGCTTTTTGTGGAGAAAGCTTAAACCGAATAATATTCCTCCTTGTGGCGATACATCAAGGATGTGCCCATGGCATGTCGATGACCAGCGTTGAGTTGCTCGGTTTTAAAAGACAAGCTATTCCTTTCACACCCCCACTCTATCTAGTGGGGCCGCTTCCAACAATAGCTGTCGCGTGCTTTACCATAGTGATGGTGTTCATGACCCGGGTATA
>OVAP01003085.1:0-17533 GCA_900406295.1 Aurinia saxatilis
TCTCTGGCTCAGCTGCAACTTCTGTCTTCTGACTAGCCATGATCATATCAGCTATTGTACCTTTATTGGAGGAAACTTGCTGACTTGGAAAACGAAGAAGCAACAGGTTGTATTATGCTCAAGTGCGGAGGCTGAATATAGAGCTATGAGAAAACTCACAGATGAGCTTGTTTGGTTGAAGGCACTCCTACTTGATCTTGGTACCGAGACTACAAAACCTATCACCATGCATTGTGACAACCAAGCGGCCATACACATTGCAACAAACTCGGTGTTTCATGAGAGGACAAAGCACATCGAGATTGATTGCCACAAGGTTCGAGAGAAGATTGAAGATGGAACTACTCTCCCGTGCTACACAAGAAGCAAAGACCAACTCGCGGACATATTCACTAAGTCCGCAAGTCTTCAAGTTTGTGACCACATCCACAACAAACTTGGACTTGTGGATCTTACCAAGCCTTGATCTCATGTCCCCTAGCACTTGGAAATCATACTCTTTTTCCCACGTGGTTTTGATGAGATGGTCTTCCAAGAGCTCTTCCAAGCGTAGTTTTGGTTTCTCAAATACTAAGTTTGTGGGGGAGTATTGATCAAGATGAATAAAGGTTATGAGATTACTTTCATAAGAAGTAATCCATGAACCGTTTAAATAAAAGGAGGCAAGGAGTTTGAATAATGAAACAAGCTGATTGGTCATCCAAAGAGGAAAGAGCCGTTAGCTTATTTCCTCTGACACAACATGTGACTTCTTGGCTCAAGTGGAACCGAGAGTATCACCATCAATCAAGACCGTTGGCCAGCTTTGTTTATGCTTATTGTTCTTCTACAAATAGATTGTATTCCTCCTTGTAACAATAAGCCAATTTCTGAATACACAAAATGATTCACTCATTCACTCTCCCTTATTCTCTCGGCCACATCTACAATACTTCATCCTTCTTACTTCATCTCTGAATACTCACTCAATCTCATTATTCTTACAGCTTAAGTCCATAGATTGCCTTCCTTAGCCTAAGAACTTTGCCTTTCTCAATGGTGTCTTGTAAACCGGGTGGTGGAGTCATGTATACTTGTTCTTCTAAATCGCCTTGGAGGAATGCATTTTTGACATCCATTTGCCAAAGCTCCCAATCGAGATTTGTAGCAAGAGAAAGAACAACCTCAACTGTGTGTTGTTTAGCCACGGGTGCAAAAGTCTCGGTGAAATCATCCCCATAGGTTTGTCTGAAGCCTCTTGCAACAAGCCTCGCCTTGTATCTCTTAATATCCCCATTTGCCTTGTATTTGATGGTGAAGACCCACTTGGAGCTAACACATCTCTTGCCCTTAGGAAGATCTCTTATATCCCATGTATGATTCTTTACCATTGCTCTAACCTCATCATCCACGGCCAGTGTCCATCTTTCATCCTCCATTACTTCTTCATAACTTTGAGGAAGAACGTGGACTTCAACCTTTCCCATAAATGCTCGATGATCAGCCAGTAAAAGGTCAAACGAACAAACTGCTTGAATGGGGTGTGCTACAGCACTCGCATTGTAATACACTCTTTTGTTTACCCGTGTATATGGATGGCTCTTTAACCTTGTGCTTCTTCTTAGAACAGGAGTGGTGTGATCCTTTTCATCACTCTCCACTTCTTCCTCCTCATGACTTGGGACTTCTTCATTTTCCATAGACATTTCAGGCTCCATAGGTTGAGAATTGTCTTCAAGTTCCCGGGTAACATTAATATCTTGTGGCTCTCGGGCAACATTTTGATTATCCCGGTCAGCATTTTGAGTCGATCGGGCAGCGTTTTGAGGAGTCCGTGCAACGTTTTGGTGCTCTCGGATGAGTGATTCCTCTCGGTTGTGTCCAACTCTTGGTCGGTCATTTTGATTTTCTCCTCGGGCATTCGGTTGTTGGGAAGGAATACTTCCATGAATGGGAGATTTGTCATGTCCAAGATGTTCTAGGATGTATTTGAGACTTCTTGCTTGATTGGAGGTGTTGGTAGAGATATCTTGAAGGTCATTCCAATATCTCTTGACATAGTATCCTTGCTCCTCAAAGAATTTAATTTCTCTTGATACATACGTCCTATTTGTGGTCGGATCAAAACATTTGTAGCCCTTTTGAGTTGTAGAGTACCCAAGAAACATTCCCTTAATACTCCTTGCATCTAGTTTGGTTTGTCCTCCTCCTTGTTGCAAGATAAAACGCACACAACCAAACACACGTAAGTGAGAAATGGATGGTTTAGTTTTAGTTAATACCTCAAATGGAGAAGAATCTCCCAAGACTTTTGTTGGTGTCCGATTGATGCATGAGATAGCAAGAGGCCATGACAGCATCTCCCCTTAACCTCTTAGGCACATTATGATGAAACATCATTGATCTTGAAACCTCCATTAGATGTCTATTCTTCCTCTCGGCCACCCCATTTTGTTGTGGTGTATGTGGACAACTTGTTTGATGGATTATCCCATGCTTGTTTAGATGATTTTTAAAGGCGTGGCTTGTGTATTCCCCTCCATTATATGATCCAAACACTTTGATTTTAGCATTGTATTGGTTAGAAATATAATTTTGGAAACTTTGGAAAGCCTCAAACACACGATCTTTGGAAGGAAGCAAAGTGACCCAAGTATATTTTTATTTTTCATCAATGAAAGTCACAATACTTGTTATTGTCCCTTGACACGCATGGTGATGTCCAAACATCCGAATGAACCAAATCAAAACATTTTTCATAAATAGTACTTGAATGTGGGAATACAACCTTGCAATGTTTGCCAAAGATACAAGCTTCACACCTAGAACTATCAAAGGAAACACTAGGAACTAATAATTCAATTACACGAGAGTGAGGATGTCCTAATCTAGCATGCCATAACTCATCAAGAGCATCCACATTATTTGAAGAAACATTGAAAGCCGAATTAAAATTTGTTTCACTTGGTGAGAAATCCTTAAGGATGTATAGCTCATCCTTAGTTCCTCCTTTTCCAAGAACCCTTCCACTCTTAATATCCTGAAATTGGACATCATTAGGATTAAAGATAGCAAGGAAATTTATATCTTTAGTAGCTTTCTTAACCGAGAGTAAGTTTGAGGTGAATTTTGGCATGTAAAAAGCATTTGTTTTCTTATTGAACAAATCTAAGCATCCAATTCCTTCAATTGGTATTTTATCTCCATTTGCTATTACTACATTTCTTAGTGTTGGTTTTATATTTTGAAGTAGTTCAGAGTTGCTAATCATGTGATGAGAAGCACCCGAGTCTACTACAATATGTTCACTAGGAGTATGTGTAAAGAGGGAGATACCAGAATTCATTTTGGTTGTTATGGACTGAATGAGAGACTCCAAATTTTCTTTCTTCATGGTAATGTCTCCATTTGCTTCCTCTTTCTTGGATGAATTCCTGTTTGAGTCACCCACAAAATTAGCTCTCAGGTTGGATTGGTGAGACCGATTGCAATTGTTGTTTGACCGGTTCTTGTTTCCACTTGGTCTGAGGTGAGGATGGAGGAACCAGCAATAACTCATTTTGTGTCCCACCTTCTTGCAATGGTCGCACGTCCCTTGAAATGATCCTCCCCTTTCTTGAGACCTAAACGCCTTGTTTGCCATGGGAAGGTCTCCCTTTGAGAACAAGCCATAAGAGCCTTGTTCCTTTTGTATCTTTGAGAATATCTCATCATGACTTGGCAGCTTATCATCTCTCAAGATTTGTTTGATGAGATCATTATAGGCTGGACTCAATGTGAGGAGAAGACCGAATACCTTGTCTTGTTCTCTTCTCTCATTTAAAATCTTGGCATCAATTGTGAATGGTCTCAACATTTCTAGTTCAGCCCACAATAATCTAAACTTGCCAAAATGAGTCTTGAACTCCATATCATCTTGATGAAGATCGTTGATGGCTTTCTTCACTTCAAAGTCTCTTGTGAAGTTAGAGACATCACCATACACCATTTTTAGTGTATCCCACAATTCTTTTGCTGTTCCACAATATGTGTAAGCACCAAGAATTGGTATCTCCAATGAGCTTTGGAGAGCGGCTAACACCATTTGGTCTTCTTGGACCCATTTTTGTTCTTCGGTTGATAGCTCTTCTTCTCCTTCTCTGGCCTTCTCCGAGACCTTGATGGAATCTTTGGTAACATCTATATGGTTCCAAAGACCTCTTCCTCCCAAGGCTGTCTTTGCAATCCTTGACCATGTTAAGTAGTTGTCTCCTTTGAGAGCAAAAGGTACCACAATCTTTTGGTAGTTATCCATTCTTTCTCTCGGGACTTGTTCACAAATTTTGAGATAATTTGTGTTTCAAGAATTGTGTTTATAGAACTGAGATTCAGTATTAGAGATACAAGTTTGCAAATAAAAGTTTTGAAACTGATGAAGAAAATTCTTTTACCCGTTGGGTAAAGATTTGAAGCTAAAGCTGAATTTTGAGAATTTGACCGAACTGTTTTGTGAAAATGAAATGAAAAGTGTATGGACGATTTAGAGAGTGGAATGGAATGAAACTATGTAGCGGATTGCTTGTATCCAATGGATAATAGCAGACTGAGGAACTGAAAAAGTTTAAATATTTCAAGCAAAGAATTAGTTGAGTACAAAGGAACTTTGCTCTGATACCATGTGAATTTAATGAGTGTATGAGTGTTTAAGTTATCTAAGAACCAAAGAGTAAGAGAAACATTGTAACCGAGTGAGAGAAGTGATAAAATGTGTTCTTAGATTAGCAAATATTGTGTTCATGGTTACAACATATTTATAGAATAGAATAAGCAAGTGTGAAGAGTTTCCAACAGCTGGAAGAGAGAGTGACAGCCTTGTGGTCCTTAGTTATTGGTGTGATAGTGACATGACTCGGATGAAGCCAAAACAGACCAAACAGATCTTTTCTCTTTGGGAAGATATTTCTACAACTTGATTCTTCTTGTTAACATAATGTTTAATGTGTTGTAACCATGATTAAGCTCATGCTAAACCTTCTTGATCAATACTATATATATACATATATGACACCCCACTCTCGACACAAAAGTTGTTACTCACTTGACTCACGCTTATGATCAGTATAGGAGTCTGGACCTAGTTTACGTTGTATGTTTACTTTTTCTTTTTGCGTTTGTGTTTTATGATTTTAAATGAATAATATATACCTTTTGACACAATATATACACTTAGTAGGCTTTGTTCAGTAATATTAAGAAGCAAGAACCGTAAACACTCTTATTAGCTAGAAATACTTTTAACCTTTCTAGGCTATTTAAAGAAGGTTAAGCCACTAGTTGAATGTATATGGGTCATCCATAGATCAATTAAGGTTTCTATATAAATATATGACACCCCACTCTCTCCACAAAAGTTGTTACTCACTTGACTCACGTTTAGGATTCGTCTGGGGGCTGGACGTAGTTTACGTTGTATGTTTACTTTGTGTTTTTGCTTTTCTGTTTTATGACTTTAAATGAATAATATGTACCTTTTGACACTATATATACACTTAGTAGGCTTTGTCCAGTAATATTTTAAAAGCAAGAACAGTAAACACTCATTATTAGCGAGAAATACTATTAATCTTCCAAGGCTATTTAAAGAAGGTTAAGTCACTAGTTGATTGTATATGGATCATCCATAGATCAATTAAGGTTTCTATATACATATATGACACTCCACTCTCTACACAAAAGTTATTACTCACTTGACTCACGTGTAGGATCAGTATAGGAGTTTGGACCTAGTTTACGTTGTATGTTTACTTTTTCTTTTTGCGTTTTTGTTTTATTATTTTAAGTAAATAATAGGCACCTTTTAACACTATATATACACTTAGTAGGTTTTGTTCAGAAATATTTTAAAAGCAAGAACCGTAAATACTCTTTATTAGCCAGAAATACTTTTAATCTTTGTAGGCTATTTAAAAAAGGTTAATCCACTAGTTGATTGTATATGGATCATCCATATTGATCAAGATGATTTTATGTGATCATTGACACATAAACAAATTTATCTTTGTGAGGAAATGAAGAACAAACGTGGAGGGAAAGGAATGTAGCCGTTTGAACCAAGTTGGTCTTAGGCAGCACGTGACTTGTTCAAGTCACCATCGTCCGTACATGTTGGACCACAACATGTCCCTATCACTCCCTACCGTTGCAACCACTTGCTGTTATTTTATTTTATTGTTTCTCTATTTAAGGAGAGTAAACAACATTGTATGATTGCCAATTTTAAATAAGATTAGAATCATGTTCCTCTCTTACTTCCATTCTCTTCTACACGGTTTCATTTGATTCTTGTCTAAACATAATTCTCCACTAAACTCTCTCAAATTCTATTAATCTCACATGGTATCATAGCAAAGATTCTGAGACACTCATTCTCTTAATCTAAACTTGCATTTCCGCTAGAAAATTTCAGAATCAAAACTATTAGCCAACAGGTAATAGCAGTTGTTCTTCGGAGCAAGATCTTTGCTCACTTAAGCAAAACGTTTGTGAACACTGAAAATCTCCCATCCTTACTCTTCTTTCATCAGTCTACTCTTCTTTCACTCTTACCAAATTTCTTACCATTTCAAAACTCTTCTAAAACTCTAAGATTTCAAGATATTGCCAAGAATCTTTATCCATTGGATAAAAGAATTTGGCTCGAGCAATTTGTGAAATTCTTTTACTAAAACCTCATTTACTTGCTCTATTTTACGTCTACACTATCAGCTTATCTATTGTGAAGTGTAGCAATTTCTTGAAGAGTTTTTAAAAGACAACCCGAGAGCAAGATGGACACTTTCACCAAAATTGTAGTTCCATTTAAACTCAAGGGTAAGAATTATCTCACTTGAGCTAGAACAGCCAAGATTTCCCTAGGAGGAAGAGGCTTTTGGGGCCATATTGAAGCTACCAAAGAAGACATCAAGGTCTCGGAGAAGGCTAGGGATGGTTTTGTGGAGATGACTTCCGAGGAGAAGAAATGGGTCCAAGATGACCAAATGGTGCTAGCTGCTCCCCAAAGTGCACTAGAGCTTCCCATTCTAGTTGCTTACTCCTATTGTGCCACGGCTAAGGAGCTTTGGGACACCTTGAAAACGGTGTATGGAGATACATCAAACTTCACAAGAGTATTTGAAGTCAATAAGGCTATCTATGATCTTCATCAAGATGATGATGATTTCAATAATCATTTTGGGAAATTCAGATCCTTGTGGGCTGAACTAGAGATGCTAAGACCATCTACACTTGATGCTCAAATCCTAAAAGAGAGAAGGGAGCAAGACAAAGTCTTCGGACTCTTACTCACCTTAAGTCCAACCTACAATGGCCCCATCAAGCACATTCTAAGAGATGATGCTCTACCAAGTCTTGATGAAATATGCTCCAAAATACAAAAGGAACAAGGTTCCTATGGATTATTCACCAAGGGTGAACTGCCGGCAGCCAACAAAGCCTACAAGCCCGAGGAGAAGGGAGGAGGATCATTGCAAGAAGGCGAGACACAATATGGCTCAATGCTGGTTCCTACACCCTCACCTAAGGCCAAGCAACAACAAAACAAGATCAAACAACAACAATGGCAACCGCTACAGCAATAACTCCAATCGGAGAGCTAACTATGTGGGAGAACCGAGCAATAATTCCTCTAAGAAGGAAGATGTACAAGGAGGTCACATTGTCATGGAGAAGGCTGATTTGGAGGCTCTCATACAATCCATCACTTGCAAAATGAATCCCAACGGTACCTCTTTATTTACCCAATTTCCTAGCAAACATCTTGTAGTTGATTCGGGATCATCTCATCATATGATTAGTAATTCCCATTTACTTGAAAATATTCAACCAAGACTAAGAAATGTGGTAATAGCTAATGGGGATAAAATTCCCATAGAAGGAATAGGTTTCTTAGAATTGTTTAACAAAAGATCCAATGCATACATGCCAAAATTTTCTTCTAATCTATCTATCGGTTAAAAAGGCTACAAAAGATTTGAACTGCCTTGCCATTTCAGTCCTAATGACCTAAAACTTCAGGATATTGAGAGTGGATGACACGCCCCTGGATGCTACTTCACAGGGTTGTAGATGGTCAGAAGGATTCCTTGTGGCCTTGTGATGAATGATGGAGCAATAAGACGATTCTGGAGTGTCTTGTTGCCTTGAGATGCAGCGGGTGAAAGGATTTGTGTGTGTTGGATTTTGATGGATTGTAGAGATGGATTGTGATGAGAACAAGAATGGATTGATGGATACTTCTAAGGGTGATGAGAAACCCAAAGACTATCGAGACTCGTTTCTGTATGGAATATGATGCACCCAACAGATTCAAGGAAGTTTAGATATTACACACTAAACTCTGATCAAACAAGTTTATAAGAGATATTGATAAAAAGATGTTTGATGATTTTATTCAGAGAAGAGCATAGTTTAAATAGATAAGCAAGGCCTCGAGAATACAAGTGAGAACCTTGGAAACACACCACACACTTAAAGCAACAACAAATAACTTGGAACATTAAACTATGGTCTTCAGCAATAAAGACTGAAATAAAGACTTAGAATTTAAACTGAACTCTTCCCGAATATATAAGGGAGTTCTAAGGTATTTATAAGCCTTATTCACCGTATAATATTTATAAGGTTCTCATTAAAAACCTTGGACAAAAAAAACCCAGTGGGATTAAAACCGTACCTAAGGAAAAGAGTGCAAGAACACACACCGCCCATTGATAACCCTTAGTTAGCTTGAATCACAACCAGTGTAGTTGGATAAGCTCTGTTACTAAGGTTGCTTTCAGCCTGACTTAGCAGTGTGCTAACGACTTGTTTAAGCTTCTTAGCTCTCAATCTAGTAATATCTCCAACAGGTAACTCCAGAGCTCCTTGCAACTTCTCGGGTACAAGCTGGTTCTCCTTAGCTCCTTCCTCTGGTTCAAGCTTGTCCACATCCTTGCTTCCAAAGCTTTCCATGACTGCTCCATCCATGCTCGTATCAGTGGAAGAGTACTTAGGTAGTTAAGAATAGTTTCAATATACATATATGACAGCCCACTCTCTACACAAAAGATGTTACTCACTTGACTCACGTTTAGGATCAGTATAGGAGGCTGGACCTAGTTTACGTTGAATGTTTATTTTTTCTGTTTGCGTTTGTATTTTATGATTTTAAATGAATAATATGTACCTTCTGAAACTAAATATACACTTAGTAGGCTTTGTTCAGTAATATTTAAGAAGCAAGAACCGTAAACACTCTTATTAGCCAAAAATACTTTTATCCTTTCAAAGCTATTTAAAGAAGGCTAACCCACTAGTTGATTGTATATGGGTCATCCATAGATCAATTAAGGTTTCTATATACATATATGACACCCCACTCTCTACACAAAAGGTGTTACTCACTTGACTCACGTTTAGGATCAGTATAGGAGTCTGCACGTAGTTTACGCTGTATGTTTACTTTGTCTTTTGGTGTTTGTGTTTTTATGATTTTAAATGAATAATATGTACCTTTTGACACTGTACATACACTTAGTAGACTTTTTTCAGTAATATTTAAGGACCAAGAACCGTAAACACTCTTATTAGCCAAAAATACTTCTAACCTTTCTATGCTATTTAAAGAAGGTTAAACCACTAGTTGATTGTATAAGGGTCATTCATAGATCAATTAAGGTTTCTATATACATATATGACACCCCACTCTCTACACAAAAGATGTTACTCACTTGACTCACGTTTAGGACCAGTATATGAGTCTGGACCTAGTTTACGTTGTATATTTACTTTGTCTTTTTGCGTTTGTGTTATATGATTTTAAATGAATAATATGTACCTATTGACACTATATATACACTTAGTAGGCTTTGTTCAGTAATATTTTAAAAGCAAGAACCGTAAACACTCTTAATTAGCCATAAATACTATTAATCTTCCAAGGCTATTTAAAGAAGGTTAAGTCACTAGTTTATTGTATATGGGTCATCCATAGATCAGTTAAGGTTTCTATATACATATATGGCACCCCAATCTCTACACAAAAGTTGTTACTCACTTTACTCACGTTTCTGGATCTAGTTTACGTTGTATGTTTACTTTGTCTTTTGGCGTTTGTGTTTTATTATTTTAAAGGAATAATATGTACCTTTTGACACTATACATACTTAGTAGGTTTTGTTCAATAATATTTAAGAAGCAAGAACCGTAAACACTCTTATTAGCCAAAAATACTGTTAACCTTTCTATGCTATTTAAAGAAGGTTATGTTAGAATATTGAGAGTTATGAAGAAATTAAGAAAAAATGATAATCGAGATGAGTTTGAATGAGAAGAGATTCATGATTTTATTTCTTGAAGTTGTTGATAGTTTACATCAGGAAGCAAGCTATTTATATCCACACAAATCAGTGTGTGTGCTAGGTAAAATGCAACGGGTGGGAGGGATAGTGACTTGTGGTCCTTCCTCGCACTCCACCAACCGATAGTGACATGTCCGAGCCACATCCAAACAGTTACTTGGTTCCCTCCTTATTTTCTCTTCTCTTGTTATTCAAATGTATCTAAGGTTTATGATCAAACCTTAGATAGATTTCTTCTTGATCAATACTCCCCCTCAAGTTAAATATGTTGTGACACAAATGTTTAATTGTATATGGGGCATCCATAGATCAATTAAGGTTTCTATATACATATATGACACCCCACTCTCTCCACAAAAGTTGTTACTCACTTGACTCACGTTTAGGATCAGTATAGGAATCTGGACCTAGTTTACGTTGTATGTTTATTTTGTCTTTTTGTGTTTACGTTTAATGATTTTAAATGAATGATATGTACCTACTGACATTATACATACACTTATTAGGCTTTGTTCAGTTATATTTAAGAAGCAAGAACCGTAAACACTCTGCTTAGCCAGAAATACTTTTAATCTTCCACTGCTAATAAAAAAGGTTAAGCCCATAGATTATTGTATATGTGTCATCCATAGATCAGGTAAGGTTTCTATATACATATACCCCACTCTCTACACAAAAGTTGTTACTCACTTTACTCACGTTTAGGATCTGAATAGGAATCTAGACCTAGTTTACAATGTATGTTTACTTTGTCTTTTGGCGTTTGTGTTTTCTGATTTTAAATGAATAATATATACCTTTTGACACTATACATACACTTAGTAGGCTTTGTTCAGTAATATTTAAGAAGCAAGAACCGTAAACACTCTTATTAGCCAAAAATACTTTTAACCTTTCTATGCTATTTAAAGAAGGTTAAGCCACTAGTTGATTGTATATGGGTCATCCATAGATCAATTAAGGTTTCTATATACATATATGACACCCCACTCTCTCCAGAAAAGTTGTTACTCACTTGACTCACGTTTAGGATCAGTATAGGAATCTGGACCTAGTTTACGTTGTATGTTTATTTTGTCTTTTTGTGTTTACGTTTAATGATTTTAAATGAATGATATGTACCTACTGACATTATACATACACTTATTAGGCTTTGTTCAGTTATATTTAAGAAGCAAGAACCGTAAACACTCTGCTTAGCCAGAAATACTTTTAATCTTCCACTGCTAATAAAAAAGGTTAAGCCCATAGATTATTGTATATGTGTCATCCATAGATCAGGTAAGGTTTCTATATACATATACCCCACTCTCTACACAAAAGTTGTTACTCACTTTACTCACGTTTAGGATCTGAATAGGAATCTAGACCTAGTTTACAATGTATGTTTACTTTGTCTTTTGGCGTTTGTGTTTTCTGATTTTAAATGAATAATATATACCTTTTGACACTATACATACACTTAGTAGGCTTTGTTCAGTAATATTTAAGAAGCAAGAACCGTAAACACTCTTATTAGCCAAAAATACTTTTAACCTTTCTATGCTATTTAAAGAAGGTTAAGCCACTAGTTGATTGTATATGGGTCATCCATAGATCAATTAAGGTTTCTATATACATATATGACACCCCACTCTATCCAGAAAAGTTGTTACTATAAGGAGAAATAAAGAGAAGCCGAGGTGGAACCGAGGAAATGATCAAATCAAAGCCAAGATCAAAATGGATCGGCATCATTTGTGAAGAAACTTCAAGTCTAGGATTTCATCTTCATTTTATCTAGATTTGAGGAGGAGTATTGGAATAAAGAAATGTCCGAGTGATCAAGAGCCATTCAGCCATTCAAGCATTTATTCAAGTGATCAAGAACTTCAAGAGACACGTCAAAAGGTACATATTATTCATTTAAAATCATAAAACACAAACGTAAAAAGACAAAATAAACAAACAACGTAAAGTAGGTCTAGACTCCTATACTGATCCTAAACGTGAGTCAAGTGAGTAACAACTTTTGTGTAGAGAGTGGGGTGTCATATATGTATATGGAAACCTTAATTGATCTAGGGATGACCCATATACAATCAACTAGTGACTTAAACTTCTTTAAAAAGCCTTGGAAGATTGATAGTATTTATGACCAATAGAGAGTGTTTACGGTTCTTGCTTTTAAATATTATTGAACAAAACCTACTAAGTAGATATATAGTGTCAAAAGGTACATATTATTCATTTAAAATCATAAAACACAAACGCAAAAAAACAATGTAAACATACAACGTAAACTAGGTCGAGACTCCTATACACATCCTAAACGTGAATCAAGTGAGTAACAACTTTTGTGTAGGGAGTGGGTTGTCATATATGTATATAGAAACCTTAATTAATCTATGGATGACACATATACAATCAACTAGTGACTTAACCTTCTTTAAAAAGCCTCGGAAGATTAACAGTATTTACGGCTAATAAAGATTGTTTACGGTTCTTGTTTTTAAAATATTACTGAACAAAGCCTACTAAGTGTATATATAGTGTCAAAAGGTAAATATTATTTATTTAAAATCATAAAATAAAAACGCAAAAGGCAAAGAAAACATACAACGTAAACTAGGTCCAGACTCCTATACTGATCCTAAACGTGAGTCAAGTGAGTAACAACTTTTGTGTAGAGAGTAGGGTGTCATCTATGTATATAGAAACCTTAATTGATCTATGGATGACCCATATACAATAAACTAGTGACTTAACCTTCTTTAAATAGCCTTGGAAGATTAATAGTATTTATGGCTAATTAAGAGTGTTTACGGTTCTTGCTTTAAAAATATTACTGAAGAAAGCCTACTAAGTGTATATATAGTGTCAATAGGTACATATTATTCATTTAAAATCATATAACACAAACGCAAAAAGACAAAGTAAATATACAACGTAAACTAGGTCCAGACTCCTATACGGGTCCTAAACGTGAGTCAAGTAATAACTTTTGTGTAGAGAATGGGGTGTCATATATGTGAGAAATATTAAGAGTGAGTTGAGAATTAAGGAAGATCATGAAGAGTGTTCTTCATGATATGAGTGGCCGAAACATAGGATAAGAGAGAGTGAGTTTGTATACTGAATCTGTAACATTACAATAGTAGGGATCAGCCTTTAAATTGGCAAACAAATAATAAACCTAGCAAGTGGGAAGGAGTCCAACGGATCTATAGGATAATGACTTGAAGTGGTCCTTTGTACGAGCATGAAAGTGACTTCTCCAATAGTCACATGTATTACTTAACCATTTGAACAAAAACGGCTATTCCCTCCTCTTTTCTTCTTACTGATTTTCCTTCCCTCCTTATTGATACCAGAACGTTTCCTTCTCTTTATTCAAGCATTGATGTGTTCCTTAAGGATATAAGAAACACATGTACTCTTCTTGATCAACACTCCCCTCAAGCTTAGTCTTTGTGCAACTAATACTAAGTTTGGAAGCAAATGGAAACCACCTCATTAAAACCACGTGGGAAAAAGAGTATGATTATCCAAATGCTAGAGGACATGAGATCAAGGCTTGGTAAGATCCAAGTCCAAGTTTGCTATGAATATGATGATCATAAACTTTAAGTCTTGCGGGTTTGGTGAAGATGTCCGCTAGTTGATCTTTGCTTCTAGTGTAGCACGGTAGGATTGTTCCATCTCCTATCTTCTCTCGGACCTTATGACAATCGATCTCAATGTGCTTTGTTCTCTCATGGAACACCGAATTTGTGGCAATGTGAATGGCGGCTTGATTGTCACAATGCATGGTGATAGGACTCGATGTCTCTCGGCCAAGATCCATAAGAAGAGCTTTTAACCACACAAGCTCATCCGTGAGCTTTCTGATAGCTCGATATTCAGCCTCCGCACTTGAGGTTAAGACTACTTTTTGCTTCTTTGTCTTCCATGTAACTAAGTTCCCTCCAATGAATGTACAATAGCCGGTTGTTGATCTCCGATCAATCCTATCTCCGCCCCAATCCGCATCACAATAGCATACGATCTCCGTGTTGTTGTTTCTTCCCATAAACAAATACCTTGTCCCGGGCTGCTCTTTAGGTAACGAAGTATCCTCTCCTTTATGCTCTAATGGTACACCGTGCGGTTCTTCATGTGTTTGCTAACTTGATTCACCGCAAAGGAAATGTCAGGTCTTGTGTAGGTAAGGTAAATGAGCTTTCCCACCAATCTTCTATATTGATTACCATCCTTTTATGGTGTATCATCTTGCTCCCCCTCTCGGTTGACCTTGTATCCGGATTCCAATGGTTTCTTTGCTGCCTTGGCACCTATCTTGCATGTGAGAGCAAGTAAATCAAGCGTGTATTTCCTTTGTGAGAGAAATAATCCCTCCTCGGATCTACACACTTTAATACCTAGAAAATACTTGAGAGCATCAAGATCCTTAATGTCAAAAACCGAATGTAAAGAGGATTTAATGTTTTGGATACCTTCCTTTTTGTTTCCGTAATGATCAAGTCATCAACATAACAACAACAATGCCTTGGGAACATTGAAGAGTGAACAAGGTGTGATCGGCTTGTGATTTCTTGAACCTAATGTCCATTAGCATAGTGATCAATTTATGGTACGAAGCTCTAGGAGATTGTTTGAGACCATAGATGGCTTTCCTTAGCCGAAGCACTTTCCCTTGAGCAATTGAATTTTCTAGGCCGGGTGGTGGTGTCATATATACTTCTTCCTCAAGATCTCCTTGTAAGAATGCATTCTTGATATCCAATTAAATAATATTCATCTATACCATTATATACGAAGCACAATTTAGTTCTCTGCGCTGTGGTTGAAAGTTGAGGTAAATTGACTCTTTTGCCATTAAATTTTAATGGCTAATGACCATTTCCTTTGAAAAAGCCCTTAGTATCCGTTTGGTGATCGAATATGTGGGAAAAATCTGTCTCTGGATTATCCAGCTTTAATTCTCTCCCACCTTATTAAATCTTGGCCGATTGTGAAGTCGATCTTATCCTTGGGCGTTTTTTCTCTTTAGACTTTTTCGTCTTTTGACACTGTTTTTACGGTTTTGTTTGGTTTACTTTGATCCGATTGTATTTGGATGTTTTCCTTCAGCGGGGCAGGATTTTATCTCGGGTCTCATCTATTCAATCGGGTAGCTAGGGTTTTCGTTATCGTTATTATCTTTTTCTATAAATATATAACTATGTATATATCTTTCTCTTTAAATATATAACCATGTATTCGCTTGGTTATTGTCTACATCAATATATAATTCGTCTGATGATCGTTAGGGTTCGTATAAGAAGGTTGAGCTTACTAGGTTTGGTGTTAAATTTTATTGTTCTAATATTGGCCCCGTTTGGTCGCATGTTTGATTTATACCTTGGTCTTTGTACGTTGATCTGTTTTTGCAAGAGTGTTATGGGTGCGTGGGCATGCATGGTTTCTATTGTGTGCATAAGTTGAATCATGGTTTTAAATGGTACTGGGTTTGGTGTTTGATTTCATTATATAACTCTTTCTAACTCTATGACCTTTTACTCGTGTCCTTCATCAGGCTGAAATTATGCTCGATCAAGTCATTATATGTATCTGGAAATATATACGTTTAGGTTCATACGAATATATTGCAATACCGTTGCAATTTGCAATATATGAACCTTCACACGGTGGGTGGTACATTCGGATACGGTACATGTTTATATAATTTTTATTTGTTCTGTGTTCGAGCGTTGTATTTGGATTTCCAATTTGTTCTGTATGCAAACGTTTTATTTGGATTTCCGAGACTAGATTACTATTTTCGATACTTTTAGTGAGAGAATTTGATTTGTTATCGTGACCTATGCTGAACTCCGATTTCCAAGTGTCCATTAAATTGAAGTTTGACCTATATTGTATGTTTTCAATGGAGTTTATGTTCTCTTCTTATAAATTCTTGGTTTCGTTTTTCATTGTTTCGTCGCGTGGATCATTACAAAGTTTGGGCGAAGAATGGTGGCTCTATCTGAACTGACTCTGGAAGGTGAAAGTTGATTTATGTCAATTCTCATCTTCCTTAATGAAGTTAGTTAGTTTCACTGACATAGCTCTGTCTCAAATCGTTGATTTTCTTATGATCAAAACCATGTGTCATCTTTGGACCTAATCCTAATAAACTAACGCGGATCAGTTCCTCATTTTTTATTAGTGTATTTATTCGGAAGACCAAACAGGTAAACAATAGTTTTTTCTTTGTTTTTAGATTAGCTTGGTTTGGTCATATTCTATTCTTCCTAATTCCTTTCTCTGTTTTTATATTGTATCTATGTCCTTTAATTATTTTTCAAGTTTTCTTTATGTACTCATCTCTATTTCTGGTTCTCTCCGTGTGTTTTTCTTTGTATATTGTGTTCAAGATTTACTCGGTGGCAGCACTAATGGCATTTGGTTATGATTTGCTGCTCTCTTCTTTTGTCTCTAATCTTCTGTTGATTAATTCGCTAAGTTTTTTCGCAAGGTATGTTATTATCAAATTATCAAACTAATCCAAGATATTCAATCAAAACATGTTTTGGATCAAGTATCTGCTTTTGCCATGAGATTTTTTTATAAATTTGAGTTAGGCACTCAATAATCAATACAAAATAAAGATCTGCGATATAATTGCTTGATCATCTGTTAGGGTTTTATGCATGGTTTTCATTAATGCATTTTTGTAGATTTTGTGTATGAAGATGGACAGCAATAGCTGTTTGAGGACAAAAAAATGACGGTGATAGCTAAAGGACTGGACGGTCACGTGATGAGCAGCTTAAGGTTTATAGTGCCATCTTCCAGTTCATACCCAATTCAGAGGAAGGTTGTGTATGCAAAGTCACTATGATGTGGGAGAAGTGTAATGAAAGACTCCCTTGAAACCATCAACTACATGAAGTTTGCCAAAAGTTTGGTTGCTGACATGGACAACCACATTCTCAAGTAACATCAAACTCCTTATAATGCCATAGTGAGTCATGTAGACGATGTGTGGCAGCCGTGTGTTCCTATAATATGGTTGACTTCCGTAAGTTCTTTTTCGACAAGGGCATTTCGATTGCTATGGTCATAAATGATTATTCTTATGTATGCTGGTAAATGACCGAGGAATCTTTGGAAGAAACCTTCAATTATGGTCTGAATCTCTTATGGTGTGAATC
>OVAP01003086.1:617-17529 GCA_900406295.1 Aurinia saxatilis
TCATCTAAATTATAAATAAGTTATTTATATATATATATCAATTATTTATATGTTCCATGACATCGAAAAATCAAGGTGGAATTATTTTCTCTAAATTGCAGAGGATCTCACGTATTTTGTCTTCCAAATTCCGTATGCAATTCACCGTAAGTGATCGAGTACATAAATCCCGAAAGAAAGAAGCAATTCCTGCATTATCGAGTTCAAAATTTTATTGAAGACTAACAAATTTTTAAAATGTAAACGAGATTGTATATTATCGTACCTGCTATCGCGATGTGCACTTATCACGGTAAGAGCTCTTTTAACGCAAATGGTAAGAGGCGTTGCATCACGACATGACAATCATGACTCTTCATCCCTATGAATCGACCTTCTCCTTTATCAATACAATGTCTCAGATTTGACACGTATTCATCTGGGAATTTGACATCATGACCAATACATTCAAAAAACTGGTCTTTTGCAATCCCATCCAAACGAAAATCAGGGACAAGAGATTTTCCTTAGGCATTAACGTGAAGCATCCTTCGCGAACAATGCCTGCCAAATCAAGTCTCGAGTTTAGGTTGTCCTTCGTCTTCTTATTTACATTCAGAATGGTGTTCATTATGTTAGCAAAAAAATTCTTCTCAATGTGCATGACATCCAAATTATGCCTCAGAAGATGATCCTTCCAATAAGGTAATATGCTCTGCTTGTGCCAATTGTGGAATGTCCCAACACCATCCATGGGTTCGTGCCCGTTGCCCCCACATATGACAGTCCGATCAGCACCAAAATCTCGCATTTGATCCATGATTCCCTGGCCATCAACCACAGGAGGCGGACCATCAAACACTTTTACACCTTTCCTGAACAAAGTGGTGCTCTGTCGATATGGATGATCTGTGGGGAGAAATCGCCTATGACAATCAAACCAGCACGTCTTCCTCCCGTGCTTCAAATGGAATGAATCCATGTTATCTTGACAATATGGACAAGCTAATTTCCCATGCGTTGTCCACCCTGAAAACATCCCGTACGCTGGAAAATCGCTAATTATCCACATTATAACAGCCCGCATATCAAAATTCTCCTTCAATGAAACATCCCATGTTTGAATGCCATGCTCCCATAACATCTGCAACTCATGAATCAATGGCTGTAGAAAAATATCTAATGATCTCTTTGGATGTGATGGGCCGGGTACTAGGATGGTGAGGAACAAAAACTCTCGCCGCATACATAAAGATGGCGGGAGGTTGTATGGTGTGACGATTACTGGCCACAATGAATATTGCCTTCCGTGCTTCCCAAATGGATTGAACCCATCAGAACTTAATCCTAGATATACATTCCGCCTCTCCTCCGCAAACGTGGGATATACAGATTTAAAATGCTTCCATGCTTATGCATCTGGAGGATGTCTATGCAGTCGCAGTTCGCTCAAATTGATATAACCTCTTTAATCTAGCTGACAACGGCAAATACCACATCCTCTTGTATGGAACAGGAACTCTTCCGCTTGTATCTTGATATCGAGGATGACCACAAAAGTTACAAGCTAGGAGATCTTGGGTCTCCCTCCAATACAACATGCAGTTTTCGATACACACGTCTATAACTTGAAACGGCAAACCTAGACCCGCCACCAATTTTTGTATGTCATTGTATGAACCTGGTGCATGATTTCCCTCTGGCAAAATACGTTTAACAAAATCCGCAAAAACATCCACAACCTCGTCGCTCAGATTGTAGTTTGACTTTATTGTCATCAACTGAGTCGCAGTGGACAAAGCAGAATCACCCTCTCTACAACCTTCATATAAGGATTGATTTGCTGCATCCAATGTAGCAAAAAAACTTTCTAGCCTCTTCATTAGGCTGTTGTACCCAACCATCCCCTCCTAAGCCCGAAAAAATGCATCATTGACCATTTGCACCATACCTACGGAATTCCCCATATCTACGGGATTCACTATATCTACGAGATTCATTATACCTACGGGATTCACCATACCAACAGGATCTTGTTCGTTTGACATTTCCTCTATCGCCTCCACTACATGTTGTGAGAACTACCAACATCTACCATTGTCTCGTTCTCCCCATGTGCAAACCAAATTTTGTAACCCGACATAAATCCATGATTATACAAATGATTGTTTAGTCCTGAAATTGGACCTCTTCTATTGTTCAAACACTTACAGCAAGGACAATAGATTTTACTCTTTTTGATGATTATGGGATGGTTTTCGACGCAATTAATGAATTCCTTAATCCCATCCTTTTATTCTTATGTAAGTCCACCCATCGCTGGATCAAGCATCGTTCTGTCCATCCATGATCGAAAATAATTAAAAGGATTCGAAGAAGAAGATATTTAGTTTGTTTTTGTTATTTTTGAAGGAGAAAAGTGTGTGAAAGAGAGAAGTGATGAGAGATGAGAGTAATATTTGAATTTATACTTAAATATATGATGGATTTCTG
Source organism: Aurinia saxatilis (assembly GCA_900406295.1). Classification (NCBI taxonomy): domain Eukaryota; kingdom Viridiplantae; phylum Streptophyta; class Magnoliopsida; order Brassicales; family Brassicaceae; genus Aurinia; species Aurinia saxatilis. Next base: position 3,090 of record OVAP01003086.1, read on the forward strand.
ACGGGCAACTGACGGAAACTCAAAACGGCTATAAAACGGTGACATTTTGATCATAACGTCCACTTCTGTCCGTAACCCGTCGGATATCCGTCAGAAATTTCGGACGCCTTTCCGACGGGGTTTGATTTGTCGGTAATCTTTTAGACCTATCGAAACGCCGTCGGAAATTTCTGACGGATTTCCGACGCCCTCTGCGTTGTGGACGTCTCGTCGGAAATATTCGACGGATTTCTGACGAGCATCAAGTTGTCAGTAATCCGTCGGAAATTTCCGACTTCAATTTTTCCGTCAGAAATATATGACGGTTAACTGACGGCTATAGTTTCGTCGGATACTCGTCAATTATTCATCGGTTTCCCGTCAGAATATTTTCCGATGGACTATGTCCGTCACTCCGTCCGTCAGATCCACTGTGTTTTTCTTGTAGTGTTTAGGGTTTAAGCTTTGGTTATACGTTAATAATATTTTTACCATAAACCCTAAACACTAAAATAATAATAAACCCCAAAGGTTAATTAACTCCAAAACCTAAAAATCTAACCTGTAAATCTAATAAAACTCTAAAACTTTAAACCTTAACACAAACCATAAAATACTAAACCCTAAAGCCCTAAAACCTAAACATTAAGCCTAAACCTAAAATCCCAAACCCTAAAACTTAACATTATAACCCTAATCCTAAAAAGAATTTAACCCGAAACCTAATTTTCCTTTCTTTTTTTGGGTAAAAAACCCGTAATTTCCATAAATATAATACAACTGTATAAGTACACTTATAATATACATTTCTTGTGTTTAGGTTTTGTTTGAAAAATCTAGCTTTTAGAGAATATAAAGACGTATGTATATTGGACAATAAAAGTTAACTTGCTAAATTTGTCAATGTCACCTTCATTTTAACGTGAGTTATTGTTCGATTCTCACCCTAGCTATGCAAAAAAATTTAATGGGAAAAATTTAGAAAACGGCACACAGTTTGCCATAAAACAACACGCAGTTCATGAAAAACAAAATCTTATATACAATTGTCGGCGCAATAATTTTAGGTGTCGAGTTCACAATGATTCTACGGTTTTTTCTATAAAATTAATTATAAAAAAATTAAGTGTCTTGATACTATTGGACGTGTGACATGTCACTAAAGCCCTTTTTAATTTCTCTAGGGCCCATTAAATATGAAGAAAAATGTTGAGGAAAAAATTAGATTTATCTTTAATTTTTTACTTAAATTCAATAGTTTGATTAAAATAAAAAACTTCTAATCAAACAACTATTTTGGTGAACCCGTTTAAACCCATTTTAATTTTTCTACGGCTCATAATGATAAAAAAACAAAAGTAATTCATTAACGATAAAAAAGTTAAAAAAACAAAGAGTATTCTCATTAACGATTAAAAAGGTTGTTCACCAAAGAACGAATTATCTTTTTCTCTCCTGTTTTCTCCAGCTTCTCTCCAAAGGACCAAAAAAACTTCAGATTTGATCTGTCAACGTCCGGCTTCGAGCCGGCACTGTGCTTCTTTTTTCTCTGCTTTAGTTTGTTTTGCTTGTACATGTCCGATTTATTCGCCTTTTTCTTTTTCTTTAACTCCGATGTATTCGGTCTAGAATCCGGATCTCTTCCGGTTTAATTTCTGATACAAATCGGTCTCTTCTCGTCTTAGCAATCTATACTCTCTTTCAATAACAATAGAAGGAGGTTTCTGTTCTTAATCTGCTTGTTTTCTCCTCCGATGAGTGTAAAATCTCGCCTTCTCCTATTGAAAGTTTATCTTATCCCTCTAAAACAGTCTTAGTAAAACTGTTTTGTTTTGAAGGATAGTGTCTCTTAGGTGGAAGATAACAAGTTTTTGCAGCTTCAAGTTTAATGGCGATTCAAAGCTTTCGCCAAGTTGCATGAAGCTTTGAGTAATTAACTCCTCTGTTTCAGATGTGTCTTTCATTAATTAAATCTTAGAAGGAAGTTTGCCAGATTATTGCAGGTGATTAACAAGAGGTGAAGTTTAGTGTTCAAAGTTCTTGTTCAGGTGAGAAGAAACAGTCGGTTGTTGAAGAAGCGTTGTTGGGGGGATATTTTTGAAGCTTCTATTCTTTGTTTCTAATTTTTGCCACGTAGCTCTTTGTTTAAAGTGTGCAGAAGAATTTTTTTGTTAATTTTGTATTTGGAGTTGAACTTTGTAACACTTTGGGCTTTGATAAAAGGGGGAATTTGGCCACTAGCCATATTGGCCTTCAAAATATAGAGAATAGCCAAAGGAAAAATAAAATTAAGTGGATAACTACATGCCTGTAGTAAATTGCCAAAATGCCCTCACTTTTTTTGTTCTGTCTCTCGGACGAGAGAGAAACAACTATGCACAAAAATAGATCTCCTTTTTCTTTTTTGTTTACCCCATTCTATCTTGTTCATTGTTTTTGATCTTGTAGAATCAGTTCATGAAAATCATCATCTTAATGAAAAATGAGATTTGTTTTTGTGCATCTATCATAGTTTAAATTTTCTAAAACCGACATAAATTTTTCAAAACAATAGTTGATGCTTGTAATTAAGAAGAGAATGTTCTATACTATATAGCTGAATACTATTTAGTTCTCATATACTAGATTTGAAACAACTTTTTTTTTTGTCATCAGATTTGAAACAACAATTAACGCAATGTGAATGAAATATATTTCCCTTTTATCATTTGTAAATTATCTTGGCATGTGCAAATTGTTTGAGGAGTCACCATTAATGGAGGAAGAAGAGAATTGGGGAGGAAGAAGAAAAACATTTGTTTTGATTCTACCAAAAGAAAGGAGAGAAGAATTTGGGGAAGAAAATAATTTTGTTCAGGAAATTAAGGGCACAATTGGTATTATTATATATTGTTCACAGAATATCATTTAATACTGTTCACTTTGGTCATGTACCTAAATATGCCATTTCTTTTGTATATTGCTGCCAATTTCCTTTAATAAAATCCATGGTTGGTAAAAAAAAAAAAAACCTAGTTGCTATTGAAATCAATTAATTGAAATTTGAAAACAATTTACAAGAAAAGGTTTTTGGTGTATGGCTTTTGCCATGTTCTATTGAGTGATAAAATTCTTGGTCACAAAAAAGAAAAACTTTTCGGATGGAAAAAAAAAAAAAAGCTAACTAAAAAATAAGGAAATTTGTGTGAATATTATAAAAAAAATTAGTTATTTGAAAAATAAGTGACATTTGAAAAAGTTTGAAAATTAAGTTTTTGATATGTTAAAGGATCATTATATCCTTATTTTATGTTTTTTTTCTTTACAAAAGATAATATTTAAAAAATCAGAAAATAAATAATTAAAATTTTTTTAAAAATAAACGGATATATATCTCTTCAATAAAAAATAGTGATTTCATATATGGTGCCACAACACGTATGGTTGTCAATGCATTTTTTCACCAAAAAATTCTCAGACAACGACTCGATTTTTTCATTTGCAATTGCGACACACATTTTACATCTACTACTGTTGGACTTGATTCGTAGACGAAATATCGAAACCTCTGTTGAATCGAAAGCATTCTTATCTTCCACGCAAAAGCTGACTTTTTTTTTTGAAGTAATCACCCACATGAATGACATCCACATTTTTCAGATCAACTTCATCATCACTACGATCTCTAACATCTTGATGACCATCACTATCTGCTTCACCAACAATTGTATCATGAATGGCATTCTTTGCACCTTGTGTTTCTGAATTTTGATTCTTCATTGAAAGACATACATGAATGTGGGACGAAAAATTCCCATAATGCTCCCTAGTTCTCGATCATTATTCATGATCACTGGAGGAGTATCTTCTGGCATATTCGCAAATATAGCTCTAGACACCATGTAACTAAGCTTTACATCACCAACCAAGGCATCTATGTTGTAATATTCAACAATCATGTGAAGCACTTCATCAAACTTCATGTGATCTCTTATTCGAAATAACTTTCCTCATTTCTTCTAATCAGTTACAAAATTTTAGGACTGATCATGCATCATCTTCTAATCTCCAAAGACTTGCACCATTTTGAATAAGAAAGAAAGATTGTAGCTAGATAAATGTGTTTGCTCTCTATAACTTTCCGTCAATGAAGAATCGATTTATATTTAAATATTCTTTAAGGAATACATCAAATTTATCCAGTTTACAAAATCAAAGATATTTAAGGTTGGAAAATCACGTTTTTTTAAATCGTTGGAAAATACATAGACATTAAAATAATAATAACAAAATTTTAAACGGACTTCGAGATAATATTTATAAAAAGAAATACCTAACTTATAACAGTTTTCTCTAAATTCGTTTTACCTATTTTAATAAATATTTTTAGCTTTTTTTATAACAATTGGTGCGATTTAAATTTATTTTTATTATTTTAATAAATATATTTTTATAAACCGAAATGTAATGTATATATTTATTTTGTCATTAAATACATTTTAAAATAGTAATCAAATGAGGGTATTTCTGTAATTTTAAAGGTTAAAAACTTATTTTTCAAACTTTATAAATTGCCACTTATTTTTCAAATAAATAATTTTTTTATAATATTAAACCAAATGTCCCTAAAAAAATATTAAAAAAATCAGGAGAAATTTTAAAAAATACCCCTTTTAATATGCTACATTTCAAAAATACCCCTATTTATCTTTAAAAATATTTTTTTTGGATTTAGAGTTGATTTAATGTTTAATTTAGGACTTAAATCTTGTAGGGTTTAGGGTTTAGTGTTTTACAAACTATTTGGGTTTGGGAATCTAAAAAATACCACTTTTGGTTGCACATTTTTAAAAATACCTCTTTTTTGGCTATTTTTGAAAAATATATTAGTTTCAATCTAAATACAATCTAAATTATCATTTTTAAAATTTGAAAATATTCTATAATATTTTGTAGGGTTGTAGAGTTTAGAATTTAGGGTATAGGGTTAAAAATGTACATCCAAAAGGACATTTTTGAGATTCGCAAAAATCAACTTTAGAAAGAAAAAGATCAAATTAAGTGTGGTTGGGTTTCAGCTTTTTTATCTTTTTCTTAGTCTTGTGTTGATGGATTTTGTAGCTAGGAGCTGGTACTTCGTTGCCTGGTTTAGTAGCTGCAAAATTTGGGGCTAGTGTAACACTTACCGATGATGACTCAAGTAAAGCAGAGGTATGAAATATGTGTTGACAAACTCTTTTTCATTTGGTTTAGAGATTATGAGTTCATTGGTTATTTTGATTATACATGTGCAGGTTTTGGAGAATATTACAAGAGTGTGTGAGCTTAACAAGATGAGATGTAATGTAAACTATTCTTCACCTTTTTCTTCAGTTTAACATCTGCTGAGTATTTAGTTGTGTAGATCATCATTTGTTGCATATATAATGCCACAATATGCACATGTATATGTGTCCAAGATATTTGCTCCATTGTGTTTTGCTTGGTTTGGATTACCATTTGGCCTTTACATGACTCCTTTAGCTCATTCATTGGAACTCAGGAAAGTTTCCTGCTATTAAGTTACTTTTGGTTGTCTGTTGCAAGTAATTGAAATGTTAATCCGAACCTCTGTTTTGTATAGCATTCGATGATCTCTTTTCTGTTAGCAAAATCAAATATAGAAGATTTGTGCTCAATGAGCTTATTAAGATAGAAATAGCTCAAATGAGCTTTGTGGTGTTATGTTTCCAAGTTGTGTTATTTTGATGATTACTGAATTGGGATATGTGTGTTTGAGCTAATGAAAAGAAGTTTCTTTTGACGCTCTGTAGTTTAAGTAGTCTGTAGCAGAAGATCTTCAACAGAACCTTGTACCTTTAACAGTAAACTAAACACATAAAACAACAAAATCTTTGATCGGAGTAAATAACAAGATCTTTAATACAAGTCTGTAGCACAAAGTTCTCTCTCGACAGATTTTCATAAAGGTTTACTACTGGAAGGGAAGACTTTCACTAAAAACTCTTCTGCGAGGTGTAAACCCTTTAGGTCACTGATGAGATTATAAGAGTACTTAGAATCTCTCAAGACTCGCTGCCAATACAACTTGACCGACTCTATTGACTGAGTTATTATCAGAATTGACTCTCTCCTTCTTGTTGTTTGTTACTTTGACTATCTCCTCGTATTCTTCTCTTTTTTTTTAAAGAGGAAATTTGAGGTTAGCAGATCATGGCTCTGATACCATATGAAAGGTTGTGAAAGAGATGATTATTATTGATGAGAAACAAGGTATTTATACAGAGTACAAGACATGAATCCAAAGAGACATTCAAAAAGAGAAGAATACGAGGAGATAGTCAAAGTAACAAACAACAAGAAGGAGAGAGTCAATTCTGATAATAACTCAGTCAATAGACACAATCAAGACTACTCATTCCTTTATACAAAACTCATGACTTTGTAACAAACTCTCACACACTTCATACGTGTGACTCCTTTGAATTAATCTTCATTCTCCACCATAGCCTTCAACCTTACACTTTCTTAGGTATATCAGTTGCCTGGAGTTCACTCGCGCTTGCCCTCTTCAACATCGTCGGCAAGCCCGTACAGAAGTTCATTCCTCCAAATATCACTTGTAGTCTTAGTTCCACAACCAGTCAATGAGATACCTTCATCTTCAAAGTCGTCCCCTGTTTCTGCCAAGTATGAATACCTGCAAGGTTCAAACGAAACCAGTGTTGCAAATATATACTTTTTAAGCAAGAACCGGATTTGAATCTTGACATACTTAGCAACTGACCATCTAGACGGTTGACATCTAAAACATTTGGATAAGAGGTTAAGGGAAAGCTATAGAACCTGGTAGGATTACTGCATATTACAGCTGACCAAATGAGAGAAAGTAATAACCTGTTGGGCGTGCGTTTTCTTTCGGGTGCAAAGAAGATGAGGAATGCTTGAAGGCTAAGACTGAAGATCAAGGTACTGCGAATGCTCCATACGTCCCATATGTCGTTCACAGGCTTTGCGATTGCATTCACCATCTTGTAACTGTATCAGTTCCCTGATTTGTTGGAACTGTCTAGAACTGATATCGTTTTTGAGAGACACAAGGCAGATGCATCCTAAGAGGTTTTACCTCTATATATTTTGCTTCTAGTTTTTCTGGCTGCGTTAAATTGACTTCTTTTTAGGGAAGTCATGAGTTTGTAACTTACATTTGTAGACTTTTGTTGTTAAAGAGCTACATTAAGGGGTTTTTTCTCATTTCATGAGTAAACGTGCAAAAGTAATTATTTGCTTTTTACATTATTCAAAACTTTTAATCATTTTATCATTTATCTATATTCAGTCTGGCTCTGGCATTTCCTTGATTGATCTGGAATTGGTCGCTTAGTGCAAAATAAGCCATTAGTAGACAAAGTTGATGAGTTCTCCAACTTTGCTTAGCTCAGTTGCATGTTCTACAGGGCCACGTTTGGTTGTTGCACACGAAAGCAGCTCCACCCACAATTTGCTACTACTTCCCACATCTGTGTGTCTTTGTCGTCCTTCTTAGTTCTTACAACACTTAAGCTCCTTGCACAAACTTGCTTCGATGACCTTTCACGTACATTGGCTTAGCCTTTGCAGGATCCATGACAGATAAATTTGCTTCGCTGGCAGCTGGTGCATGAAGTAACATAATGTAGAACATGTGATCCTTCCTTTGGAAGAAATTCTCAGCCTTATTGCACTTGCACGTGTCCCTGAATCTTATCTTCCCAATACTTCCAACAGCTGACATCAGAGTGAATTGCATCATTAGAAGGTACACCATGTAGTCTGAAAGGATTTTACTGAACTCCGGTAGTTGTGATTCTCTTGTGTACCTTGTTTTGTTTGGTATAAGAGCTTTGTGACAATATGCCACACCATGAGGCTCTGATCATAATCTATTTCCATCACATACCATAGAAGTTTTTCACGCTTCTTCCCCTTTACTACATATTCACCTCCTTTTCTATCGCGCATAAAGCCAGGAATGCACTGTGACATAATATATATGAAGTTAAGTTTTATCTCAAGCTGCCTAATCTCGGCCTTAGTGCTAACTAATTCAACAAAACGGATCCATGAAATAGTTCAGAAAGGTTTTTTGAATTGTAAGAAACCAAAATTATTCAATAGGAATAGCCATAAAGGATTCACGAACCTTGCAGTGATGTATTCCTCTTGCGGAATTGTGGATTGTGGGATCCTTTTGAACGAAAAATCGCTTCATCTTATCAAATGATGTACTCTCCCAAATTGCTAGTTGACATCAATATATATATATTGTATACACAAATCCAATACTGGGAATCACACTGCTGCCTTCCAAAATCCGTAACATGATTCAAGTGAACAAGAAGCTCATTTTAACTAGCCTCCATAAGGACAAGCTTGATATGCTACAAGAAAAGGCAGAAGATAAACAGTACCACAATCGACCCAAGGAAAACGGAAACAAAAAAAATTGGTGATAAATTGAACAGACTTTACAGAAAACAAATTACAAGCACGGATACCTACCAGGCTACCACGATCCATACATGCAATCAATCTTGGCAAAGACTATACTTATTCCAATTGATAGCTACAACAACTCTACAAACCATTCTTGAGATTCTTTTCAGCAATCTAAAACCCGATAAAAGCTTCCAGGCGTTGCTAGTTTGGAAGAATTTGAAGCTTTCTTCACTTCTTTCTTTCTTTCTAAAAGCTTTCTTTCTTTCTAAAAGCTTTCATTTTCAGATTCCTTGAAATATTCTTCTTCGCTACTCTTCTTTTTTTTTTTGTAGAATGAGCGTCAGACTGAAGTCTAATAACACATTTGAGTAGCAGTTTAACGGCAAGTTGGATGGAGCCCAAAGGATGCATATGAATACTAACACGCCATATGAGAGGCGGTGCCAAAAGTCTGGAATAAGCCAAGCCATTTGCCAAAGCTTGCTTAGAGGATCAGTGGTGTTGAAGTACAGCTTCCAAAGACACAGAGAAGAATATGACTTCAGTTTGATTGATTCTCAAGTAGTAAACAGTCATTCGAGTAGCGAAATGTTGACGACTTAGATGCAAGTGCATTTGTGGACAATGCACCTGAATACACAAAACAATGGAAGAATTATCAAATATGAACAATACACTCACACATCGAGCTAAAACCTGCAGAAACACTCTAGAGGTTTCGAAACTGAAGCTACGTCAAACCAAAGCCCCTTAAACCCTGACTTTTCTTCAATAAGGTAACACTAACTAGAAAGGTTTAATGAAACCAGCCCAAAAACTACAACCATGTTATCCAAAATCCAGTATTGCCTAAGAAAAAATCATATCCATGTCTTCGGGATTATACCAACCATTGCACGTAAAGAGAAGAAGCAAGGCATGGTTGGTATAATCCCGAAGACATGGATATGATAGAAGATAAATATCAAAAGGTAGAAGATAAAATAGTAGCACAATCGAGCCAAACGAAACAGAGACAAACAAAGACTTGCCTTTTGATAGTTACTTGCTACAAAGACAGTAACAGGGTTTAAGATTTTCAAGGAACAGAAAACACATTACAAGCACGGGATACCTACCACAATCCATATATGCAATAAGTCTTGGCAAAGACTCTACTTATTCCAATTGATAGCTACAACGACTCTACAAAATAATCCATTAGAGAAACCCTGAGATTATTTTCGTCAATCTAAAACCCTATAAAAGCTTACAGGCCTTGCTAGTTTAGAAGAATTCGAAGCTCGATTCACTTCTTTCTTTTTAAAAGCTTTCGTTTTCAGATTCCTTAAAATCTTCGTCTTCACTACTCTTCTTTTTCCTGTAATATGAGCGCATCAGACTGAAGTCTAATAGCACATCTGGGTACCAATTTAACGGAAAGTTGGATGGAGCCCAAAGGATGCATATGAATGCTAACAGGCCATATGAAAGGCAGTGCCAAAAGGCTGGAATAATCCAAGCCATTCTCCAAAGCTTGCTCAGAGGATCAGTGGTGTTGAAGTACAGCTGACACAGAGACAGAGAAGAATATGACTTCAGTTTGATGGATTCTCAAGTAATAATCAGTCATTCGAGTAGCAAAATGTTACCTCAAAACCAATCCAAGCAATTGAGATCAGGACATAGATGGCAAGCGCATTTGTGAACTTCCTATAAAGCTCCCGGTTAGCCACGTTTCTACTAATCTGCAATGAAAGACTATGAAGAGCATCTGCTATACATTATTCAAGAAACTGGTTCAACTTAAGAATTGTTGGTTACCTGAAGTTCCTCAAGGGTTTTCCCCAGTGCCGAGAAGATATACCAAATGAAGCAAGCATTGAGAAATGCCACTTGAATTAACAAAATGGTCACTGTCTTTCTAGGGAAAAAACTGATATTTCCCAAATGCTCAACCAACTCAAGAGCCTCAGTTGTGACAAAATATATGATTCCAAGAAGAAATACCCTCGAGGTTATGCCACCCAGAGTAGGCTTCACTACCCCATAACCCATAGACACAACCAAAAGAAGAAGCCTTGAGAGTGTCTTTTTTATGGAAGAAAAGGTTACCGCCCAGAAAGTAACATCCATTGGCCTCATCCCAGTAGAGTCGAAATTAGCATATTCAAAGTATAGAACAATCATTTCACAGATGCCAAGCGCAATAACCAAAGTGATATAATAGCGAAGATGAATTGTATCCTTCCAACAGTGAACAAACCGCAGAAACCAAACTAGGCCGAGTAAAAGATATGCTAATGACATGAAGCCATAAAACTTCAATAGTAGGGCCTCCTTTCCGGGTAAATAACCATGAGGGTTCTTCCAAACTGTTCGTCCTCTGATTATGGTGCCATCCAGTTCCGGGTCGCATATCATGAAATAAAGATAGTACAGCCCTGTCTTATTTATAACCACAGCTTCTGGGGACATTTGGGCTTCAGTCTTATTCCCTTTAAAGAAGGTTTTGATCTGTCTTGGCCACTCGGGAAGATTAGGATCTCTCCTAATGACAACTTCCCCCAGATTACACGATCCAGTATCAGCAAGGTCCGGCGTACAACAGACGACCTTCGTACTGAGAAGTGATCCACCAAGTTTATCACGGTCTTTTACATCATATATTATTGCTTCCACCAACCCTGTAGTTGACTGCATTGCATTCTGTTTGCTAGCAGATTCAACAGTCCTCACAAAGGTCACATCATCAAACCTATAAAAAAGAAAAAGCATTAGCTATAGACGTCTTGCAATGGAGCTTAGACCAAGAAGATGATATTGAGACTGATTGACCTTATGAAGGCTGAAGCATAAAGACCTTCGCTACCTCCATGGAAGAAACGACCGTTGAGTAGTACATTGAAGACTTGGTTCTGATAAGAGTGAATCGAGGCATTGGAAGTCAAGATCAAGCTGCTGCTTACGAAGAGGAAGATGAGAAGGAAACCACTCGGTGGTGTGTAAGCCATCGCAAGACCACCAAACTCTTAACTTAAGGATATGTAAACATCAATGACATCCAGTAAGATTAATATAAACCTAGAAAGCAAAAGAAAGGAAGAAATTGGTTTTCATACGTGGGAGAGGATCGTCGACTGAGAGAGCAGAGAAGAAAGTTTCTAAGATTGGTGATTTTCAATTTCAATTGGAGATAACCGGAAAGTTGAACCAGGGATTGGACGGATGCAAATGGATGTTGGTAAACGCCCTCGTCTCCATTGTTGAGTTTAATTCCTGCGGTTTCCATTTCTTTTGTTCAAATTGGTTTATGCGTTTGAATGGAGGATCAATTATTAACTACCATATTGGTTTAGTTAGTTGGATAAGTTCGGTTTAGTTGTAATTTTAATTATATGCGGATATTTTTTTCATGTTATTTTTATTTGACAACCGTCGAACCACAAATCTCAAAGTCAATATTTTAGTTTAATAAATTATTTAACTTAATTAAAATAATCAAAGTGGTGGTTAGACCTAAGAAAATCTTATGAATTGTGAACAAATATTAAATATCTACTTGATTTTAATTAAGAACAATCCTTAACTCAAACATAAACATAGAATTGATCCACTTTCATGACATCAATCACTTTCCTAAGCAATCTAGATATCTAAACTCTCACATGAATCTAGAATTTGCTAGGAAGCACTAAAAATGGGTTTGATAAGTTTACAATTTGTCTTAGCATCAGCTTTCGTTGGCTAAGGACAAATTGCTCATCTACCCTAGATCTAGACACCTAAAACACTTTTGGTGATTAGATTAAACCTATTATCATAAACTAGGTGATCAATTTAATTTAAACATTATGACTAACAATAGATGAAGGACTCAATATACTAACCTATTTGTGTCTAACTATTTGAATTACAAAACCATAGAGATCCCTACATCTAACTATAAAACTACTCAAACATAATTGAAAAACACAAAAGCATAATCATGAACATAAACATAACTGTAATAAAACTTGCATTAAAATGAAATAAAATAGATAAGGGATAAGAAAACTTCTCCATAAATATGATGACAAATCTTGAATCCAAATATCAAAATAACAATGCAAAAGAATAACAAAATGAAGAACAAAAATGAAGAAGAACGAGAATGAAAAACAAGAGAAAAAATGGAAGAAAAATATGACATGGAAAAAATGGAATATGGTTGTAAAAGAGGCTCAACAGTGATTTATGGGATCCAATTTTCGTCCATGAAGAGAGAATTGAGGAGTGATTGGAGCAAATCTCGTGATTGACAACTTTCCAAATTTGGCATTCAGATGAAAATACATATCTTCTGTTAAACATTAATATTTTTTTAACCGCTAATCAAATGACTCGAAACCACCAAAAAAATGAAGCTAATTCAATTTCATAAGTTGTGTCAAAATTTGAGATTAAAATTCCTACGGGGAGGCCTTCGTTTGACACAATTTTAAGATAATTTGGACTGGTTCTGCATTGTCATTTTGATACACAAAGTTTTACCTTATGTAATTCTAACTGCAAGTGCATAACAACTAATCAGTTATTGTACTTAAGGATCGAATCCACAAAGACCAAAATAAATATGCAAACCAATTTGATAAATTCTAAATAAATGCAAGACAATTGGTTTTAATGTTTTCTACTGTAGGCAGACACTATATGATTTTTGAGAAGGTTTTTATCAATTTAAACAAATGCTAGACTTTGGGAACTTAAACTAAGAATCAGTTCTGACCCATGCTACAGACAGTGTCGATCAACACCCTACGTACAAAAACTATATAACATTTAACTCTCGAACATGAACAATCTATCTAGCAAATCCAACTCTCGCTGAGACCTACTAACTTAATTTGAACCCTAGAACAGCCAATTCTCGCTGAGAAATCCTATGAATTCAAAATAGCATTATCAAACCTATTCAATTTGTTCACTAGCAAATCTACACCAAATCTCTTTGAGAGAAGATAGCTAGCTCTCTTAAATCTGTTCCAGCANATAGATAGCTCTCTTAAATCTGTTCCAGAAATTTATTACCAATCTCATGCATAATAAATTCCCTATAATCATAAACTTTAGATGGCCAACCTAAAGCATAACATTAAGAACAACCTAATAGAAGAGTTAAATCTGTGGTACATAATTTAAGTTATGGTAAACAAAAAATCATCAAAGTTTAAGAACCCTAAACCTAACTAACAAACTACTCAGACATAACTAAACAATTCATCATGCAAATCAATATAACAATAAACTGAATACTACTCTAATAGAAAATAAAAAGGTTTAGAGAAATCTTCTCCCTTACAAAAGTCTAAGAGAATATGAATATTATATGAGCCTAAACACTGACTGTAGAAAAGTATTTATAAGGTTCAGAACGAATTTTAGGTTTAAGGAATTATCACAAAAAATTAGGGAAAAATCTTAGTCTTGAGATTTTTAGAAAGTGGTTGTATATCCGTAAGGTGTCGATCGACACCAGGGTGGTGTCGATCGACAGTCCCGTGTGAAACTTCCATTTTTCTTCGTTTCTTTTTTCGCCTCTCCAAGCTTTTGCTCCATAAATCTTCTAGATCATTCCAAAGCTCCAAAACTCGTACATGCACATAAAATGACTCTTTTGGACTCTAGTAATAGTAATACAGACTCTAAAATAAATATAAGTATAGGTTTATTATAATAAAAACCGGTAAAATATAAAATATATTAACTCCCTCAGACTTAGACTTTGCTTGCCGTCAAGCAAAACATAAACCAAACTGTGAAGGAGGTTTGAAAATATAAAACTCACCTTGCTTGGAGGATTGGAACACTACAAGAAAACAGCTCGTTTGCGAGGGAAATTTGCGACGCCGAGTATTCCTCGCAAATCTGCGTGGCATTTGCGACGAAACTGCGTGTAATCCCAAACATCATCGCACATTCATCGCAAATCCGTGACGTTCCTTTTCGTCGCAATACCGTCGCTAAGTTGCGACGGTATTGCGAC
>OVAP01003087.1:0-15282 GCA_900406295.1 Aurinia saxatilis
CTTCTCTTATTTCATCATAGTATACCATAATTATACTCTTTATTTTCCGGCTAGTATCCTCTTTCTATTAGAGAGATCCAGAACAATTTTTTTTTTCCATAGACCAAATTGTTTTTGTATGTGGTTCATGGATATTCGAGAAGAACATATGGTTATTTGTGGTTGATCCGAACACATTTAAGATTGAGGTTTGTTTTTCTTTTCCGTGGCAGGTTTTTATTATTTGACGACAGATTTATTTCACTTACAGCATAATTATTTGTAGTGACGGCGGATTTTTGATTAGGTGACAGATTTATTTAGTTGTAAATGGCACAAATGTAATAAAATTTTTAATGTAAGGGTATTATGTCTTTTGGCAAAACATTTATGTTATTCTAGTATAAACCATATTGAGGATGTTATTCTAGTAGTTTTGATATAATTTTATGTTATTTTAGATAATTTCTCTTTATTTTATATATGTCTACATCTACAAACTTTACAACTTTCTAACACAAATCAATTGACCTTTAATCTAGAGAGAGTCAATGCATTAAGATGATCATGGTTGGTAAAGATATTAGTTAACAGGGAGTGTCTTTAGACTCTCCTATTAACGTTATGATGGCAGTATTATATAAAAAATAAATTACCAAAAAAAATATATAAACTTATAGTGTATAGTATATAATGTTATACAACTGCAAAGTAAAGATTTTGAATATATCATTATTTATTTTCACCTTAACATTTCGCATATTCGTCCTCGAGATCTACCTTCAAAACTTAAATCAACATTTCAAAATTTTCCGGTGGATGTTAATTTTTTGTTTTCACAAACATTTTGTATTACTTATGAGTTGAATTATGTATGTATCTTTTAGATATAACTGCTTTTTCAACTTTTGTACAAAATCTCATAGTTTTGTTGGATCCATAAACCTTGTTTTTTTTATTAAAGGTTTTTTAAACTATTTCTGTTCGATTAACTAATTGATATATTTATTCATTCATATGTCTATTATTTAATGAAATATGTGAAAATTAACATCAATTAAAAAATGTAAAAATAAAAATCAATAAAAATGATATTAATATACATTTATAAATCAATATGATATTCAACTAATCGACATATGTATATTTTAAAAATAATCGACATATTGAATAAATAAATTTGTAACTGAAAATAATGATGAATCCAAAATCATAATACTGGATTTTATCATTTTTTGTCAATATATGTCATTTTAATGAAAAAGTTTTTTTTTCATTTGTTGATGTGGCAGACGATTTGAAAAACTACGGTCTCTGGATCGGAGAGACTGATGGTTTTGCCGAAGGTCTACAATTCTGGATATGGATATGTGAATAACGAATCGCGATGATGGTTTCAATATATGTAGTTTTTATATAATCACTATTTGACTTTAAAAAAATGATAACTGGTTTCACTTTTTTTTTTTTTTTTTGGAATCAGAATTGGGGTTTTNTTTTTTTTGGAATCAGAATTGTGGTTTTATTCTTAATTTTTTATTACTTATCCGATAAATCATAAATCACTCATCTACATCAAATAGTGATATGACAATTCATGAAAATCTAGGAAACAGTTAAAAGAGCAAAGTCAATTGGTTTACTCTGGTTTTATCTTATCAGTTAGAAACTCCCATCTCTATGGTGATGTCATTTGTACTTGGCTTATCTATTATTAATTCAGAGGGGAAAAAATGGAGCAAAGTTACGTTTCTCGTTGGTGACAACAAAAAAATTCATTTAATTCGAAAGCTTTATGCCTTCTGACTTCTGAGTGATATATTCATATGTTTTCACCTTCTCTTATTAACCCCCTTAACTCACCTTAAGTTCCAAGATACACAACTTCTAAAAAAGACCCTAAACGGAAGATAGGAGATTTGGAGACAATGAACAAATCAGATCAGAGTTACCCCATAAGGCAATAAATTACTATGTACACTGATTCTCCTACAAGTACATTTACATGTTCAAAACCTGTGTTGGTCCTGTTCTTTGTCCTATCTTGATCTCACATCCACGCTAGAGTTACTCCTCAAGATCGCTGGTTCATGGGAAACCGCTGCAGCGCCTTCATCTACGCTTATCTTCTTGTCAATCCCACCACCCATCATTTCGGAGTCTCGGGGACCAAGTGATCTGCTGAGCTCAGAGGTGACTGATCCTACTTCCACATCTTCTTCTTCTTCAGGCGCCCAATCTCTGAAATTGACCAAAGGTGGTGGTATCTTTGCAAAGAAAAGCTCCTTGAAGTTCTCTAAGGTCCCCCTTCGGTAAGGATTCTCCCTCCCATCGTAATGGTACCGAAAATTCTCACAGGTCGTCTGCAAAACATAACAAAAGAATCAGAACAAAACAGTAATAATGGATGACCAGATAAACTACGAGAGAGCTATAGAATCTTGCCTGGTTGGTGGACATTAGGTAGAAATGGAAGACAGTAAGTCCAGCAACAAACCAGACGGAAACAAAACAGTAGAGAACAAGAACACCTAATATGAAGTCATCAGCGAGGACGACATAGAATTGGCCATGGACTTCAAGCATACAAACCCACGAGAAGACAAAGATGTAGATGCATAGGATTGTTGAACATGACAAGAAACATATGAAGAATGGATAGTTACGCTGCAAAATAAAAAAGGAGCCATTCGTATCATATAAACATCATAAGATCCAAAACTTAGTTCTTTGTTTTGGAGAGATTAGACTTACCAATGCGATACACTGACCAACCCAAGGACAGTGATGATCAAACCTCTGGACACAGTTATTGCATATAGAGCAATGAGAAGCCCGAGGAGGACGGAATAACTGACAGGTCTCGCAGAATTTAACTTTGATACTATAGCCATTCACTATTAAATCTTTTGTCCGAGGCAACCTCGCATTTCCTAGTTTGGAACTCACCGATTCTGCGGATTGGACTGACTCGTGGGATTCTTTGCTCCTTGGTATAACTCCGGGGTCTCTGGATGATGTCAAGAAGAGAAATACGAAAGCCTACAAAAGTAAGATAACATAAAAAATGAAGAAGAGAAGCAGGAATGTGAACAAAGAGAATGGCTTTTTGTCTATATATATACCATGATTGTGAGAAGAATGGCACCAATCAACATGAGAGAATGAGAAAAAGGCTGACGACTTTGAATCAAACAAGCCATCCTGATGGAGAAAGTAACAGCTGGTCCTCCTATCATACATGCGGTTAATAGTAGCGAAGATGCGTCTGGACCAAACACTAGTCTTCCCCCACAGTAAAATTTCTGAAAAACACCATACATTAAAGAAAAACAAGTCAAGCCAAGCCACTTCTAGAATATAGTAGACAGCAATTTAAAGATATAGCTTTTTGCTCTAAGCATGTCTGAAACATAACACAAAATTCTTAGACTATGTCCCCCCAAGCTAAAGGCTAAAAATGTTATGAAAACATTCTTAAAGCTCATGTTCCTTTGCATCTCTTCAGGTTCCATTGCTTAAATTCCATTATAAATTCCACAATGTGGTTTACAAAATGCAATTTTTCGTGTCACACACACCACATAAAAAAACTCATTCCAGGACAAAGATAAGGCTAGAGTAAGGAAGAAGAAGAAAAGACATTTTACATTATTTCCAGGCCAGACTTGATAGATCCGTTTACGTTGATGATCCTGAGAAGAAGACATCATTGCGTTTAACGATTTAAAACCGGCGATTTCAAAAACCTCGCCGCCGAATAGTTGTTTCCCAATCCGATCCTATTTCTTCTTCTTCTTCTTCTTCTTTGGATAAAATGTATTTTGTTTGATGATTCTCTGTTTTTCTCTTTCTCTCCCTCCATACATTTGTTCTCCGCCATTGGAAGTTTTTTTTTTTCAAACATTATTACCGAACATCATCCCTCTGGAACAACTACCTTAACATAGCCATCTCACAAACACTCAAACTCCCACGTGTCAATTAAACAAATTCTAAACCAAACCGAATCAAGATTATAAAAAAGAAGAAGTCGGTTTTACTAAGTAAACCGGATTGAACCGGATCAAATCCAATCCCGTTCGTTAAGAAGGTGAAAAAGCTTATCCAGAAGCTAAACTACAAATGAAGGTGTGAGGAAGATTTGTTCCATTTAGAAGAAGATGGCTCTTCTCTGCTTCAACACTCTCCCTTCTCTCTCTTCTCTCTCTTCTTCACCGAAGCTTCAACCTTCTCCTTTCGCTTCACCAGGTAACTCCATTATCAATGTATCATTAATTAGCTTCGTTTTTGCCTCGAAATTGTATCCAAAAAACTCCATTAGAGAACCCAAAAAACTGAATTCCAGCTCATGGGCTACTTCAATTCTTGGTTATTTAAGTAAAGAAAACGTTTTTGTATGGCCACTTGGGTTTTAAGATGGAGTAATCAAAATAGTCTTTCACTGAGGCATTTCGTCGAACATTTGGGGTTAGGTTCGTTTTGTCACGAAATTGTATGGAAAAACCTCCATTAGAGATCCAAGAATCGAAATTCCAGTTTGTGGGCTAGTTCAATTTCTCGTTTATTGAAGAAAAATACGTTCTTTTGTGGGCTTCTTTAGGCATTTCATTGAACATGTTTGTTTACTGTTCTATGCTCTGATCTTTTTGGTTTTAATCACTGTATTGGATTTTAGTTTTCAGTCTCAAAAACAATGCTGTTGAGTCCAAGAACAGAGTCTCACTCAGTGCTTACAGTTTGAGTAATGGATTTGGAAGAGCAGTGATTGTTAAGGCGTCTGCGTCTGGCCTAGATGGAGCTGAGTCGCCCGAGAGCAATGTGGAACCGAAACCCGTTGTAGCTTCTGTTCCGGTGGATAAGCTACCGTTGGAATCGAAAGAAGCTAAAGAGAAAATGCTGCTGGAACAGAGGATGAAGATGAAGCTTGCTAAGAAGATTAGGCTACGCAGGAAACGGCTTCTTCGTAAGAGGAAGATGAGGAAGAAGGGTCGATGGCCACCTTCTAAGATGAAGAAAAATAAGAATGTTTAGAGATGACTCTTTGCTGCTTTTGTTTTTGTAATGTTGATTGTAATTTTTCCAGAACCATTTTAATGGCTTTTCAAATGCAAATGCAAACATTGTTTTTGGATTAATCTCAAGCTGAGTTCTTTGAAAGGAGTCATTCGTATACAAAGAGTGAGCAGTCTACAAATAGAACCAAAAAGTTTGGAACTTGCATTGAAAAGTTTTGGTAATTAAGGAAGAACATGTGAGCGGAAGATGAGAGGATAGGTACAGCAGAATCCTGTGCTCCAACTCTGCAACAAGGTGTATTTGAATGACTGATTAGTTAGCCGATTCATTCTTATTCAAATACTTTGCACGATAAGAGACTTGGGTACACATATGGCTTACCACGGAAAGGAGTGGACCTTGCTTGAACTTGTCATGAAATGACATGGAGAGAGCTTTCGGGTTTTCTCCAGGTCCTCTGATGAAACCGCTGCAATCATAAAAGCATTAGCTTTGTCTGTCCATTTAATCAGAGCAAAGATACACAAAAAAGTGGAATAGATAACAGTAGGAATTTGCTTACACAAGTGATGCTGATACAATAGGTGTCCTTCGTGTGTCGTAGATGGCAATCAATCCTTTGTAATTTTCATCGCCTCCTTTGTATGACACAGCCAATCGTTCCCCAGATGCATCCCATACTATCTTCTCGATTCCGTCGCTGGTTTGTTCAATTTTGAAAACCTCAGTATCAGAAAATGACCCAAAAAGGGCCTTTGAGTGGGGTTTAGTTTTAAAAATAATCAGAAATTTACCTGCCAGTCAAAGACGCTAGCTCTGGCAATTCAACTGGTAGTAGATGTGCGTCTGAAAAGTATAAAAAAACAGAAGGATCAGGATTCTAGTTGGTAAGCATTCCTAGAAGCATACACATTACAACTTTGAAAATTCTCTGGATACCTAACGATGGTGGTTTCGATGAGAAATGAACAGAACCCAGTGTCGAAGATTTCGAAAATGAAATCAAAATAAATCTCCCCTCAGGATCCCATATTGCTCCCTATAAGAAAAGTTAGTACCAGTAAGTCAATACAGAATGGCAAGTCAATGTATATATTCTATGCATACAACACTAGACGTTGACACAATCTAAGAATGCCGCTTTTAACAGTACTCTAATGCATATCTCAATATCATATGTATTTGTCAATGATTAAATCTACCGTGACAGATCCAGATCCAGTAGATAAAGACCAGGGCTCAGACGTCCATGTGTTTGTTTCCCAAAGGCAAAAGGTCCCATCACTGTAAATGAAAAACATCTGATTAGCCAGCACATTAAACATGAAGCTACTTTCCAAATCTACAAACAAGATAGAGAGTTGATGTCCTACAATCTTGCTGCAAAGAAGTAGTCTCCTGTGGGTGACCATTTAAGCATTGATATGCCACCTAGTCCTCTTCGAATAGGTGTCCCTGCCCCTGAAGATGTACACAGATCGCTTTCAGAAACAAAGGACTCAGTCAAGTTAAGCAAGATGCAGTTTATCATTACATGTCACAGAATAGGGAGCAAACAACAAATTCTGCCTGCTCCGCGAATTAGACTTTATTCAGTGATACATCATAACCAGGATACATTTGCATACTATTGTGCTACTTTTTGTTTCCTAGAATCACGATCACTGTTGATAAACTGACGGCCCTTTGTGGGTGGTACTTCCAGACCAAACTAATTAGTAGTAAAATGGAAGTGAAGCATTGAGTAACTGTTGCAAATGGTCCTTCTCTTACCTTGAGAAACGTCCCATATGGTGAAAGATGAGCTGTCATATGAGGCTGATGCTAGGTATGTAAAAAATAGGTCAAGGAAAAGCAGAATGGACAAAGTTAGAAAACATCCAGCAAATTCAAACGCTTTGCCCGTGACTGCTTATCATCAATAACAACTCGATAAACAACTATGGTAATTGAAATGCTCTTAACAATGTGGTACAGTTCACTAATAAAACCAAAATGAATCAAAGCAAAACAAATATAGCAGAAAACAATATTAGGATATCTTCCACAGGGGCTCCATGAGAGAGCACTAATTTGCTCATCATTTTGGCAACGGAGAAAGTCCACCAAAATCCAGCGAGTTCCAGATCCTCGAGAGAGACTTCCCCTCAATGAGGAACCACCAGATCTAACCAATGCCATGTTACCTGGATAGGAAGCAGCCCATATGCATATCCCTCCTCTGTTTCAATGGAACAGTTCTTACTAACTTAGTCATCCATAAAACTAGCTATCTTAGAAACTAGACAGTATCAGAAGTTGATAAATACACACCGACAAGCTACGGAGAGAGATTTTCCACCATTTGGCCTCCACTCAAGTGCTTTGACACTTCTCTGAGAATCACTTGTCAAAATGCAAGCCTCTTTCTCATCTGGTCAAAAGAAGGATATCAAACTAGATGCACAAAACTTCACATAGCATGTACACTTGAAGCAGGAAATACATAGAAAAAACAGACCTTTGTCCTCGTAGTCACGAATTGTAACTTGACTTGCACCGGATATGAAAGCAATAATGTGTTTACCTTGATGCCAACTCACTCCTTGAAAATCAATCTCTGAAAGAAGAGATACCTAAAAAACATTGCTAGTTAATAAACAACACACTAAAATCTAACACATTGCTAGTTCATGATCTTTCAGTCCACATGATTAAAAAAAACGCATAGAAATCAACAAGTTTAGGCCATTTCTTCAGCCTATCAAATAAACAACGCATTGCTAATCCATGATCTTTTAATCGAATCCTTACATCGATAGGTCGCAAAATCTGTTTAAGATAGTCTGCGAACTTCATCTGTAGTCTCTCCACCAATCCACTTCCCTTATCTCCACTCTCTTGCCCTTCATTTTCCTGAAGAGAGCTAGGTCCAGACTCAAACGAAACAGGGCTAAAAACCATTCCCTATGATCAAACAAAACATTGTCAAAGACAAATCCTTTTACTACTTACAAGTATGGTTTCAAACTAAATGAAATTGTTAAAAGAACCCAAAAAAACTTACAAGAATCTTTCCATAAGTCTCTTGAGCTCGATCATCAGACAAACTCTGAGCCGTAACTGCATTGCATAAACCATAAATTTTTCAAAATAGGCTACAAAGATTTGGTTTTTTTGGGAAAATTGAAAAGGGTTTTAGGTTTTGCTTACTTAAGTCTCTGTTGATCTCGCAGACGGTGACGTAACCAAGCTGAGGAAAAGATGCCATTGTCGCTTTCGAGAGTGTATCGATAGAATTACAAACAGTGAGTTCGAATTTGTAGCAATCTTTCGACGGATCGATTAGACGGTTGGTGTAGCCGTGTAGGCTGAAACCGGAAGAACGACGGCGGATTTTTCGCCGGAGAAACGGCGAGGGAGAGACAGAGAGAGGACGATGTGATAAACCGGGAAATTGAAGAGTTAAGGGTTTTGATTTTAAACGATTTCTCGCTCCGGTCCGGTAGATTTTGATTTTGGTATTTCATTAAATGCTCTTTTTGAGAAATTTTTCTCCATCGCAATTTAAATAAATTATTTTGTAGAAAAGGAACAACTCAAATAGTTTACATAAAATTGCAAATATTATGTGATATTCGAGTAATTTAAGAACATTTAAATTTAATTTATGTGGATTCATGAATACCACTATATCAATTTTTTCATAGTAAGTTACGTAATACATCATGTTAAAAAAAAAAAAAAAAAATGTTACGTAATACAAACTGAAGGGTTTTTGCTTTTGTGCTATTTCTAGGTAATTTACGTTAACACAATTCAAAAGATTTTCTTTCTATGCGTTTTTGTAACTTACATGGTACACAACTTGCATCATAATGTGTTGTATTGCCCTTTTGATTTTGTTTCTATAACTGGTAAAGCGAGTTTTTCTGTTTACGTGTTTTGATTTCAAAAACCTCATAGAATCAAATCTTTTTTGTTGGCCCTTTTATTTATTCTATGTACTTGTAAAATGTAAATATTAGGTTTTTTAATTCGAAATCCTCTGCGTAAACAATCAATTTTTTTTGTAAACTTCATTTTAAAAATCGTTATGTTTCAAAAATAAATAAGTTTTTTATTTGTTTTTATATGCAACAAAGGAAAAGGACTCGAGTAGGAAAAATACAAGGTTTTGTAGACAACAATTTCCAGCCTTTTTTATATCAATCTCTTCTATAAACACACATTGATCAGCTAATGTATAACTGTAACTCTGTATGCATAATACATCGACCATTTGGTAGATAGAATTGATCTTGACTTTTGAATATCGGTGCCACTTCGGTTCCGTTTGCTAGGAAAAAAATAAATCAAACTAATCTAATATTGGTCGGTTTTATTTCCCATATTATAAACTGGAAGCAAAAAAAACTCAGTTTAATTTTTTTTTGCATACTTCGAAAAGTCTTCATTGAAGCCAAATGCTTCACATCATTTCGTATCTCTAAATGTATTATCTTAAATACAAATATAATCAATTTTATCGAAAAACATAAATTAAGATACAATATCTTAGATGCAATTTAATAAACAGTGAAAAAAAAAACAAAACGAATATACTCTGGCAACACCGAAACACAAAGATTTAATATAAGTAAGACTTAGGACATAAGCTTTTTGCATCTCACAAGACGCAAACGCGGTTACTTGGAATCATACACCAAGTGTTCTCAACACGCGCAGACATTTTGTATATGCCTATATATATTTCTATTAACACACACATTACATTACACAAAAACCAAAAGATTACATTACATTAAAGCAAAAGAAGATCTCAAGACAAAACGTATAAGGCTCATAACAAATAATACTCAAGACAATGTTTGATTGGATTCATCATGGAAACTCTCGATTACCACTCTCCTTATCTGTACGTTTCCATCTACATTTCTTTTCCATATATATATGTTCTTCTTATGACAATGTTCTTCATTTTCTAATGTATATTTTCTTATGATGTTCATCAAGATTGTGGAGCTATTGGTAGACATGGATTGCCAAGGATGCGAAAAGAAGGTTCGAAGAGCCATTTCCAAACTCGATGGTAAGAACAAAACATCGATTTGATTCGTATCATTTAGCTTATACTAATATAGCTTGTAATGATATGGTTCCGACTCTGAGGGGATGTACATGTTAGATCCATAACCTCTTAGTTATTCATAAAAATTATTCATAATGAACATTTGAATCATATGTGCAGGAGTGGATACGATAGAGATAGACATGGATAGACAAAAAGTGACGGTCACGGGATACGTCGACCGCGAAGAGGTTCTCAAGATGGTGAAACGAACGGGACGAATGGTTGAATTCTGGCCTTTTCCTTACAATGGATATTATGGAGACTACTACACGTATCCTACTCAATACTTGGAACAATCGGACCAGAGTACATATCATGTAGAGAATACTTCTTCATACAATAAGAAGTATAATTTCTACAATGATGACTTCCAAAACATAGAACCATCATCTTTCAATGGGTATTATACTCGTCCAACTCAAAAAGTTGATGAAAATGCTCTTCATTTGTTTAGCGATGAAAATGCGAATGCTTGTGTTATCATGTGATTTTGTGTTAGTTTTGTAACGTGGGATTTTTGTATATTCCATTCATTCTTTTATTCGTTTGTTCATTTCATAAATCTAGCTACAAATTATCTTGTAATTTATTTTCTTCCTCTATAATGTAAGTTTGTTTGATTTAGTAATTTGTTTTGCTTTTTGGTTCGTTACAAATAGCGGAATATCCTAAACCATTTCCACTCTCCGGAAGAACCAGTGATAAGAGATTAAATTAAGATTTGGGTAACAAAATTACAATTTAACGTGTTTATTTCTAGTTGTTTGTATAAGTCTTGTCTTCCGTTTAATCGAGTTTTTGTCTCCTGAGATTCGAAACTATGTTAGTCGGGATTTACAGACACTGAATTAGTTTCAGACGGATGTAAGATTAAATCATTCTACTATATAGATAATCAGATGATTTTTTTTTTTTAAGCATATGGATTGTTGGTGGAGATGAGCCTAACTAGCAATGCCATTCCCTATAATGGAGAGGCCTAAACCATTTCCAAAACATGTGGTCTTTATAGGAATATTACCAAAAGCAAAATGATATCAAAAGTACAGAAAATTACAAAAATTGAATAGTTCTAACAACAAATTTTATTTATGAAAATTATCTTTCTACTTTCTCAAACTCTATGTATCAGATATAGGCATGATTTACATAACATAATCTAAGGCTTTGATCATTCTCTTTTTTGGTTGTTGATCAGTCTATTACAGTAAGTATTTTTTTAATAAAACAATTTTGTTATATATAAATATGAAAGTTTGATTTGGGACATGCATTAATTAGATTAGGAACCGAAACGTGAATTCCTTAGAATATTGTTATTTTATACTCAGACATTTGTCATGCCTTTGGGTATAAATTTTTACAAAAATATATAATCGAATTTTATTAGTATATTAAGTTTTATTCAAGTTTAACGTAATTATCATTTGTGGACAATTTTTTTTTTTTTTAAATCAGGTAGATGCCTCCGGAAAAATTTAAGAACAAATCNGTATAATCGAATTTTATTAGTATATTAAGTTTTATTCAAGTTTAACGTAATTATCATTTGTGGACAATTTTTTTTTTTTAAATCAGGTAGATGCCTCCGGAAAAATTTAAGAACAAATCATGTGGAGCAGAAAAACTTAAAAGAGAAAAACAAATTGAAAAATTCGTGAAATCTCAAGGAAACCATATAATTTACATACTTAAAATATTTCGGTTGTTTATTCTTGGTTTTATTTACTTAAAACGATGATTTTTGTTTTTTTACTGAATAAGCTTCTTTTTGTAACACCATTTACAGTTTTTATACTTGGGAGCGGTTTTTGAGAAGATGTGAAAGAGAGACATGATCGATTTTCTATTTTACATTCAATATGATCTAGTGATTTACATAAACAAAAGGTAAGTTACTCTCTAGCTCTTGCTTGCAAAAGAAAGTCATGGTAACAACATCATACAAAAAATGTAAAATACAATTTGAGTTAAAAGGAAAATATAATTAATCTATAATTTTTTTTCTTTTTAACAAAGCATATATATTATTCCGAAAGTCGAGATCGACGTAACAATACGTACCTAGAAGCTCATAGTTGACTAGTTCGAATCTTACAGAAAAAAAGGTAGGCTAAGATACTGTATCAGCTACAACACATCCTTCCTTCAATAAGACAACGGACGTGTCAGATTCAGAAACTTGAAGAGAGCTCGAAGTCAAAATCTCAAATGTGTCAACTACTTAATTATCATGAGGCGGTTTGATAATGGTGTTTATCCACAAGCCCTACATCACTTAGTGCTTCATTTCTTTTGTTTGAATCTACCGTATAGCTTGTTGCTTACGTAAATGGTGCAACTATATAAAGCGAGAGGTGAAGTATCATTTCCATTCAAGTGAGCAGACTTGCATATACACATAGCAAAGATGAATACGAAGACGTTTATCGTATGGTTTCTTTTGGTAGCGGTTGTTGTTGTGGCTGTGGGAGCAGAAGTGGATAACAAGAGAAAAGGTGATGATCAGTATTCTTAATGTTGTATGTTTTATAAACTTAACGTAATTCTTACGTTAGAGAAAGTTTGAATCAGGTGAGAGACATGTAGAGGATGGTCTCGGCCGTGGTGTTGAGGAAGATCAAATAGGAAGGAAAGAAGGAGGAGGACCAGAAGGAACATATGGAGGTGTTGATTCGGAGATGTATTATCCACAAGGTTGGGGAGGGTTTGGTGGTTGGGGAGGAGGCCCTGGTTTTGGCCGCGGTTGGGGAGGAGGTTGGGGAGGCCGTGGCTGGGGAGGAGGTTGGGGAGGCCGTGGCTGGGGAGGAGGTTGGGGAGGCCCTGGCTGGGGAGGAGGTTATGGAGGCCCTGGCTGGGGAGGAGGTTGGGGAGGAGGTTGGAGACGTGGTAGAAGAGTGTAGAATCGAACGTCTTTAATCACAACCTCAAACGAAATATTATGTGTTGGAAATATATGAATGTATGCAAATAAAGATCTAGCTACACGGATGAATAACGTTTAATGTATTGTGTTATAAAGAAATAAGTGTTTGCAAATAAAAACCTATCTATATTTACGTTGTTCCAATGCATTATGTAGAGAATATATATACTTCTTCATACAATATGAAATATGATTTCTACTACGACGACTTCCAACTTCCAAAACATAGAACCATCTTTCAAAGGTTATTGTCCGTCTCAATAAGTGTATGAAAATGCTCTTTATCTCTTTAGCGATAATAATGCGAATGCTTGTGTTATCATGTGATTTTGTATTAGTGTTTGTAACGTGGGGTTTTGTATTTTTTGTTTTTTTTGTTTGAAACATAAACGTGGGGTTTTGTATTATTCCTTCATTCTTTTATTCGTTTATTCATTTCATAAAATCTTAGATAAAAAAAATCTTGTAACTTATATTCATCCTCTAAAATTAATGTATGTTTGTTTGAAATCCTATTTTGTTTTGCTTTTTCGTTCATATACATTCAACCAAAAAAAATTAAACAAATTCCGCTCGGTTTCCAGAAAGAACAACTTTCAATATAATGCGTTTATTTCTAGTTGTTTGTAAAAGTCTCATCTTCCATGTAATCAAGTTTTTGTTACACGAGTTTCCTAACTATGTATTAGTCGGAATTTACAGGCACTGAATTAGTTTCAAACAGATATAAGGTTGAATAATTCTGCTATATATCCATGATTTATTTTTTACTTTTTTGTAAACGTGTATATATGGGTTGTTGGTGGAGATGGGTCTAGTTATGCCTATTTCGGTCCAAGTCTGGAGAAGAGGGTTCAGGTCCAGTTACGGTTCGGTAACCTGAAAACGTCGACCTAGTCCGGGAAGCTAGACCCGGGGTCCTTATTATACCATAAGAAATCTAAGTCGGTGTAAAACCCTATAAATACTTTGTATCTCAATGATTAAGAACAGTTTTTGAAAATTTGGAAAACTAGAGTGAGAAATGCAGCTCGTTTTATCATTTGTATCTTCAACTGCAGTTTATATGGACAATTTTAACAGACGAAATGGAAAAAAAAAAGTATCGATTTGCGGAAGATGTGAAAGATAGACATGATTTTCTATTTCACATTCAAAATAGTATAGCTCTTGCTTGGGAAAGAAAGTCACGGTAACAAAATCATATAAAAAAAGTAAAATGTAACTTGGGAGTAAAAGGAAAATATAATTAATCTATATAATTTCTTTTTAACAAAACATATTATTCTTAAAGTCAAAATCGACGTAACAATATAGATATATATTCTGAAAGTCAAGACATNAGTAAAATGTAACTTGGGAGTAAAAGGAAAATATAATTAATCTATATAATTTCTTTTTAACAAAACATATTATTCTGAAAGTCAAAATCGACGTAACAATATAGATATATATTCTGAAAGTCAAGACATAAACAATACCTGAACTCTAGAAGCTCATAGTTGACTAGTTCGAAGTCTTACAGAAAAAAAGGTAGGCTAAACTAAGGTACTAAATCACCTGAAGCCAGTTGTCAAACTACAACACATCCTTCCTCTAAAGAACATCGGACGTGTCAGATTCAGAAACTTGAAGAGAGCTCGAAGTCAAAATCTCAAATGTGCCAACTAATTAACATGAGGTGGTTTGATAATGATGATGTTTATCCACAAGCCCTACATCACTTAGTGTTTCATATTTTTTGTTTGAATCTACTCTGTAGCTTGCTGCTTACGTAAATGATGCGACTATATATAAGTATAGCATGCATATCCATTCAAGTGAGCAGACTTGCATGTACACATATAGCAAAGATGAATACGAAGACGTTTATCGTATGGTTTCTTTTGTTAGCGGTTGTAGTTGTAGCTGTGGGAGCAGAAGTTGATAACAAGAGAACAGGTGATCGGTATTCTTAATTTATATGTTTTATAAATTTATAATGCAATTCTTACGTTAGAGAAAGTTTAAATCAGGTGGGAGACAAGTAGAAGATAGCTTTAACCGCGATGTTGAAGCCACAGTTGAAAAAGAGAGAGGCGGGAATTATGAATTCGATCAAAGAGGTAGGAAGGAAGGTGGAGCATGGAAAGGAGGAGGAGGACCAGAAGCAACATACGGAGATCTTGACTTGGATATGACTTATCCACAAGGTTGGGGAGGCTGGGGTTGGGGAGGACCATGGGGAGGTTGGGGCCGAGGTTGG
>OVAP01003088.1:0-17524 GCA_900406295.1 Aurinia saxatilis
TCAAATTATTAGTTCGAATAATTTCAGTTTGAGACAAAAAAAAAAAAAAAACGTGTCAATTACACAAACTTTTTTTAAATATATAAATATAGTCCATTACATTAAGTCATCAAACCAACGATTTTTCAAAATTTTGTCAATTACATTTGTCCTTCAAACCAAAAATTTCAAAGCAGTAAATATAAAAAATTATCCATTCTTTTTTCTCAGTTTTTATAATAAATTGTTGAATTCCTTAATAGTGGTGACAATATCAAAAAATGATCTGCATGATCAAACTAACATAATATGATATCAAACCAGTATAATACCCAAACTAACGAATGATATCTAAAATACCAAACAAACAAATCTCTTTTTATCTATTACCGATGATTATTATTTTTGTTTATTTTTATTTTTAATATGCAAATTCAAGGAGTATTGTACCTGAAACTGATATGATGAATGAATGGAAAACGATTTCATGGTGGTGGTGACTTCACATGGATATGTAAAAAAATGCTACAAAATCAGATTAATTAGTAATCATATAAAGTATAAACCCATTGACGGTATTATAAAAATTAGACTATTCTCTCTCATAATCAAATTTTAATTTTCCAGGTATCTATATTAAACATGACAAGTAATGAATGAAATGAATCTAAAAAGAATCTATTGTGGAATTGGTTTAACAATATTATTTAAATCGACTAAAACATTCCAATTATAACAAAGCAAAGTTAAGATGACATCTATTATTCAACAATAAATTTTATATAGTAAGACAAAATGATAGAGCATATCTCTTGATAATGAGACTATGGTGCTCATCGAAATTGTAACCATGATGATAATAGCATGAGGTAAAAACAAAGACATAAACCTCATGGAATCAAACATGTTTAGTCGTTGATTGACTTAGAATAATAAAAGGTCAAACGCTTTTTCACAAAAATTATTTAACAAACGACTTTGAATAATATCGAGTATGTAAACAATTATATCTAATATATCGATCATGATTAAGTAAAGGGACTTATCTCGATACAAAGGATTGAAGTCATGTGATCAGAGGACGAAGAGAAGAAACAAAGAAGACGGCAGAAATATTTTGTTTTTCCTTTTTCAGAGCAGACGGCTAGGATTTCGTGCTGATAACGTGTTGGAATAATAGGGTTCTGTGTTTATTCCATAAGAGAGACAAACCTTATATAGGTTACATGATTAGGGTTTATGTTCAATCCCTATCTGAATTTAGGCTAATGAGCCCTATAATGGACATCCACAAATGAGTTCATAACATATCAAAAGTATTTATAAAGAGTTTAGGGTTCTAAACAAAAGAAAAAAATGGTTCAATAAAACATGCCTCAATCGAAATACACCATCCAACAAACCATCCAACAAACCATCTTTAGCCATCTTTTTAGCCTCTTCTTCTTCATCAGATTGTGTCGGGATAGGTTTCATCTTCATTCAAAATGTAATTGACATTTACTAAAGACCACCAAGTTAACCCTATCAATCTCATCGTCCTCCTTTTCGTCTCTATCTTCAACATCATCATTATAACCACTGAGATAATATGTACTCTAGTCTTTTTCTGAAAACATAATCTTCAGCCTCATTGTTTCTTCTCTCAAGCTCAGGATTTTCGATGATAATGACGATCTTTTCAATAAAACATCATGCTTTGCTCATGTGTCTCTTATTTTCACCAAATATATTTCCACAAAGGCTTCTTATCTTTAAAGTCTTCAAATGGAAGAAAGTGCCACATCTTTCCGTACTCCCCACATTGATCTTTCCAACCATCTTTGTGACCACATCTTCGTATATGGTCAATGAATCAACATTGAAATTGTATATCTTTCCATTGACATAAGTATCTCACCATCCTCAGTTTTGAATTGCACTGAATAATGACATTTCACCTTCACAACTTTCTTCCCACTGTCACATAGTCAAAAGCAGAGTTAGTAACAAAAACTAAATAACCACTAATAAAAAAAAATACAACCAATCAACCATAACGTACACGCCATCATTATACATAATCATAACATATAATTAAAAAAAACCCAAAAGAATGGACAATATAAGGGAGCAATAGATCAAATTGTTCACAAGCATAAGAAATGCATAGTTGTTTCAGCTAAGACTTCTTCAGTAATCCGAAATTGCAGAACCACACAAATTTTTTACCTAAAGACCGAAGTCTAAATGCGATGACTAAAGAAGACGACGTTCACTCACTTTTTTTTTGCTGTTTTGGTTGAGCTTAGTAATAATATTTGTGTAGTCTAAGTGTACTGTCAATTCGTCATAGTCTAGTTGGCCAGGATGCTTGATTTTCACACGGGATTCAAATCTCTCCAATGTTATATTGTGTAAATTAATAATATGTCTGTTAATTGAATTAGTTATAAATATTTATGTCTTTCAAATGAAACAACAGTTTGTTGTCCATTTCTTATCGGCCTATGTTCGAACCCCATGTGAATAAATTTTGGGTAAGAATTAATGTGATTCGAGTCGGATCGGGCAATAATTTGTAAATGGGCTTTGGTCATATCGGAATAAGATCTGGGTTGGAATTCGGGTCATAATTTGGGAAGCGGTTTCGGTTTGTGTTTCAGATCCGGATCGGGTTGAAATTTGGGAATAGGTTCGGAGGAATTAGGCTTCGGATCGGATGGATCGAATAATTAAAAAAATAATTACAATTTGACCCCAAAATCAAGATTTAATGATTTAAATTTACAAAAATCCAATATGATTTTCACACTATACATATATATATATATAATTGATGTATGTATCTATGACTATCATACTAGTTTGTATAGTTTACAACACATTGCCATAAACTTTTCCTTGTTGTTTCAACATATGGAAATGGACAATCCTAGGAGATACAAAAATCAATTGGGTTAATATGATTAGAGCTTGAAATGGGTATGGGCCTAGATTGGTGGGTGTACCCATTTTAACACCGTAGGCCCAGGAGGCGAAGAAGACGAGTCTTCAGTCTTGAGGAGTAGAAAATCGCCCTGTGGAATTGAGAACTTTGGGGTCGTCACTACTCGGCTTCTCGTCTCTTCTGCGTCAAACATTTCCACCATTTTCGTTCCTTTCAACATTTCTCACCTTTTCTCTTTCGTCAGTTGTGCTTCTGTTCATCAGCTCTGTCTGCTTTAATTTCTAGGGTTTTTTCAAACTCGCGTTTGGGATAAACCCTAGCTTTGTAGGGCGATCAGTAGTGGTGGAGTTGGAGTCTCTATCCAATGGAGACCGCTTCGAGCGCAGCCACTACTCGTGGCGTTTCCCTTCAGAATCCGTCGCCGTCTCCGTCCAGGAAAGAATGGCGCGCCGTTTCAGATTCACAAAACGCTGGCGACGCTACAACCTACGTGGTAATGCGCTTTCTGAGACTTGTGGGTTGCTTTTATGTTGACGAATGGTATATGCTTTCTTTAGCTTCACATTTTGACTGCCCTTGTCAAATTTGTTGCAGGATTTGGAACAGTTCAAGCTAAACCAGACAGATGAGCGAACCATCTACGAGGTTAATTATTACTTGTGTCTTGCAATGTCACTTAATATTGGAGAGTGGAAATGACATTTTGGTGGGGTTTCTTGTTGTGCAGAATGGAAGGGAGTCGGTTAATTTGGATTTCTACTCTGGTACAATGGATGGTTTTTGTTCAGATGGCGAGCTGTTACAGCAGCGAATACATACCATTTCCAAACAAAAAGGTGAACTACAACAGTTAGAGATTGAGCTTCGAGCTCAGATGACGGCTCTGGAGATTCAGAGAAGCTTTGAGTCTCGGTCCACTGAGTATGCTAATGCTGCTGCGAGAATGCAGGTTGGATTACACACCTCATTCTCCTTGATTCTGTTTTCTGTTTCATTAAGCACTTCAATGTTGCAAAGAAGATAAACAAATGTTGTTCAACTTGTAGGAACAACTTCATGAGAAGGAGAGATCTCTACGGGAGATGGAACGAAAGATAGAGGAGAAAGACAGAGAGCTTCATGCCATTAAATTGGATAACGAAGCGGTCTGTTGGTTTATATTTTGTTCCTAGGTTTACATCAGATGTAAAATTATTCTTACTTGCTGGATTCTAAGTTGTCTTTATACTCTTACCAGGCCTGGGCAAAAGAGGGTCTCCTTAGAGAACAAAACAAAGAACTTGCCACTCTCAGGTGCTTTTTATACTTGAAACTCTTTTCTCTTCGTTAAGGTCTTACATATTTTCCTTACACATTTTACTGTGAGGCATTTATCTTGTATGGTTTTTTTTGGTTTTTTATACAAGTATTATCCCTGTGACTTGTACTTAAATAAGATGTTTTACTAGTGTGATTCTGGAATATGAAACAAACTACACTTTTCCCATTCTTATTATGCAGAAGAGAGCGTGATCACTCTGAAGCTGAGAGGTCCCAAAATATACATAAAATATCTGAACTTCAGGACCATATTCAAGAGAAAGAGAGCCAGCTCAATGAATTGCAGGAACAAGTTAGTTTTCCCTTCTTTTTGTGACGCGATAAAATTTATTTAGACCTCATTCTCATGTTTGTAATTTCCCCTCTATCCTTAATGGCTTGTAGAATAGGATTGCTCAAGAAACTATCATGTACAAGGATGAGCAACTGAGAGACGCACAAAATTGGATTGCCCGTGCCCAAGAGGTGGATGCTTTACAATCATCTACAAATCAATCGTTGCAGGCCGAACTGAGAGAACGCACTGAGCAATACAACCAGCTATGGCATGGTTGTCAGAGACAGGTTGGTCCCCTATATAATTTCTAATTCCTAATTTATTTTTGTCTGAAATGATTCTTCTCGTCTTATGTTGTTCCCTGCTATTGAGCTCAGTTTGCGGAGATGGAGAGATTGCATGTGTATGCAATTCAACAGCTTCAACTTGAGCTTGCCAATGCAAGGGAAGGAGATGCCCCTAAAACAAATTCCAGCAGTGTCTCCCAGATTATGCAGAACAGCGGGAACCAATTTGAGGCTCAGAGAAACAGCGCAGAAAGTGCAAATGCTAATATCCATTCAAATGGAAAAGGCTTAGATAACAAATCATCTTTTACTTCAAGTGATGATAGGCCTACCCAGGTACATGATGATTCTGAAACGATGTCCCTCTGTTGATACTTGTGCTGGCTTTATAGCTAGAAAGCACATTTGCGATACAGTCTTAGCTTATGTTCAAATGAATCTGAACCTTATTGTGTTTGGCTCATCGGTAAGTACATTGTTAGTTGTTAGAGAATATTTCCGTCAGCTAAAAAGGTTTTGTGCTGGAAATCAGTACGGCCCTTAGTGAAGTCATGTGATGTTGTGGTTAAAAATATTTGTTTGGCCCTAGTCCACGCAGTTTTATGCTGATGGGTAGGAATTCCTGATTTGTCATGTTGCACGTCATGGACTATCTGTCGTCAGGTCTGTTAAATAGTGTTTTTGATTGCTTGTGGTCTTTGGCAATACAAAATCTGTGCAAAAACGCTTTAAATACATAATGTTTTAACACCAACTGCCTTTTTCTTATATTTATTTGTAGAACAACCGTGCTGATGGGGTATCAGTGGCGGCATCTTCTCATCTCGGGTGGCATGAGTACCCTCAAGCGGGTAAGATGACTCCTCTGCATTCTTTTGTCATGCATCAACAAGGAATTCCCCAGCTGGTTAAGCCTCAGGGACCTTCACCTTCACCTCATGTTGCACAATCACTGTTGCTGCAGCAAAAGGTCTGAGCTTTAAACTGAATGTTTTTGTTATATTTTACTACTGTTGTTGACCATGGTCTTTTTATGTGTTTATG
Source organism: Aurinia saxatilis (assembly GCA_900406295.1). NCBI lineage: Eukaryota > Viridiplantae > Streptophyta > Magnoliopsida > Brassicales > Brassicaceae > Aurinia > Aurinia saxatilis. The sequence goes on from OVAP01003088.1 coordinate 5,837, forward strand.
GCAGGTTGTACAAGATAGCTCACAGATGGCTATGCAGAATCATGTACCTCCATCTCAAGCTGTTCATGGCTTGGTGAATTCTGGATCAAAGAGTGAATACCAAGTGCCATTGAATGGACAATCCTTTGGTAAAGGGTATATGGATGTGCAAAATAGCCAAGGAGTACCATATGCACCAACTACACCATCACCCTCTGTAAATGAACAGGTAGTGTTCTTGTTTAAGTGTGGTTTTACATGTTCCATTCCATATTATATCATCTGAGAAATTACTCCTTTACAGGTAGTGGAATCTGGTAATGGAGATTATTCTGGATCCAATCACTCGGACAACAACTTTCAGGACATTTCTTCCCAGTTCCGTGATGCGCTAAGGCTAAATTCCCATACCCTAAATCAGAAACCTGAGGTATGCAGATATTACCTGGCAAATTTTTCATGGCTTGTGGTGCCTGGATAGGTTAACTATTTCTTAATGTGTTTTCAATTGTCTCTTGCAGGGGGCCAATGGTCAGGTTTCACCTGGTGAACAAAATGCTAAACCCAATCTGCCTGAAATTCTAGTCTCATCTGGGAAAGCTGAGAGGAGCTCTGAGAGTGCTCTTCTTGATGAAAGGTCACTTTTGACATGCATTGTTCGTAGTATACCACCCGGTGGAAGAATCAAAATCAATTCAACGGTGAGAACAAACTAATCATAGCCATAATGAGAGTGAACTATTGAACTTGGAAATTGGTTTTTGTATAATGTTTGCTTTGTATGTGCAAATGCAGCTTCCAAATCGATTGGGCAAAATGCTAGCACCTCTGCATTGGCATGATTACAAGAGAAAGTATGGGAAGCTGGATGATTATGTTGCTAGCCATGCAGAGGTATGTTTCATCCCCCAATTCCCAAACAAGTTAATGTCTTTGTTTCTGAAATCTTTAAAGTGTTAAACCTTGTTTTGGCTGCAGTTATTTGTGATAGAGGATGATTACATTCAAGTAAGAGAAGGTGCACAGAAATTGGTAGCCGCTGCGGCAGCAGCGGCCAAAGTTGCTGCTGCAGCTGCAGCTTCATCAGCTACAAACTCCGTATATGTGGCTATGACTCCTATGGCTCAGTCTCAGGGGTTAAAGAAAGCTGTCCAAAGAGAAAGCATCTCAAATGTTAAGATCTTAAGCAAGCCGCAACAGAGCTCTGACTATATGGCGAAGCAATAAGTAAAAATTTCAGAACAGAGAAAGCTCTGGTTTTACATGAGATTGGAAGAGAGAAATGAAAGGCATACAAGAGTGAATTTGTTACAATCTCTCATCCTATTGATTTTTACTTTTAGCTTTTCGGTGTCTGAATCCTCTATCATTGAAGCTATAAAAATACATTCGATTTTACTTTGTTTAAATTGGAGTGTCTTGAAAATTGATAGTCCAAGATTTCAATTCCTTCATGCTTCTACAAACCATGGAAAACAGTGTCTATATAAGGGAAAACTACATCTGAGTTGTTTTAAGATATGTTAGAGTTCCATTCTCGTCTATTAAAGAAAGAGGTCAAGTAAATGTGGGTTCTTCTCCTGAAAGCCACATTTGTTGCTCGAGTGAACTTGGACGTGCTACTGCGTACACTCTACTAGAGGAAAGAATGTGGATTATGTAGGGACAGTGGATTATGTAGGGACAAACGTTTTATCCACTAGAGGAAAGAATCTCTGGCTTCAGGTTCCTTATTTAGAGTTGGATTCCAAGATTGTGATATTGTTCCATGCATACACGGACTCCAGTTAAGCACAAAAAAATATAAAGAACGTGTAATTGACCGAGTGAGGTTCAACATCTTAATATTTGGTATGTTCCAGATTATTATGGTTATGAGATCCCCATAAGCCTTTATACTTGTGAGACAATGGCATCCGAGTTTGAGGTGGTTTTACCTTTGTTTCCTTATTTTGTCTCAACACTTTGCATTTAAACTATATTTTGTATCCCAATGTGGCCACCTTTGAGAGTCTTGTCGAGTGCAGGTGTTAGGGACTTAGGGGTGATCCAAAGTCTCACGCGTGCACTCTTTCTCATTGAAGAGGCTCAATAAAACTATGCTATAATGTGGATAGTGATAAATTTGGAGTTGTAATTGATGCTATTTAACTATGTTGTTTGAAAATCTAGATGATAACGAATTCCAAAATTGTATAATGATGCATAGTTATTGTTTTTAAAGTGTTATTCGGTCGTTTTTCTATTTTTTTTCCAGGTTTAAACATGATATTATGTTAGGATGAAAACTTAGGCATGAAGATTGAAGAATTGGAGCAAAAAGGCGAGAAAAGAAGAAATGAGGACATATCGATCAATCCAGGTAAGGATCGATCGTCTACCTGGATCGATCGATTTTCAATTACGTTTTACTTCTCATTCAACATTTCAAGCATGGATTGATCTTCGAAGACCAGATCGATCAATCCAAACAATCGTTTCACTTGTCTTTTAACCATTTGATGTTTAGACGAGCAAAGCACTCTCAGATCGATCGATCCATATCAGTTCAGCCTCAACCGCCTCAAGATTTTTCCGAATCTCGATTAACAAAGAAATTTCAAGTTTTCTTTCTCCAAGCCCAAGACATTTCACCTAGACGTGTTTATTAGTATGAAAATGTGTTTTGACCATTCTTTAGGTCACACTTTCTTTTCCATTGAGACTTTTGGCTTTAGCAATTATAAGCTTTCTAGGAAGACAAATCCCATACTCTGCAACTTTAAGAAGTTTTTTTTTCCTGAACCCAGTCTTTCCATTCTTAATTCAACTACGCAATTGTTCTTATATATTGCTTTGCGTTTTATGATTATGTTTGAGTATTTTCTTAGTTAGGTGTATGATTTTAAGCGAATCATTCTGTGAGTGAGAATTCACACAAACAAAACTTGTCAAACAAAACCTTTAGGGATCCTCGACTCTCTATGTATTGATATGTTGTCTTTTATGCATGTTTTTACCCTTGTTTTCATGTCACCTAGCATCAATTGTCATGCATTTGTGTTAGTTTATTGTACATTCATCCACATTTTGCATTTAGGACTTTATTTTGCATTCTTGCATTTGCATTGCATATTTGCATGATTTAGGTACTTTTGGAGCTACTTGGACATGGAGAAGACTTGGATGAGGTTTGAAAAACAAATGGATGAGCAATTGAGCAAAGGAGGAAGCAAAGAAGTAAAAAAAACAAGATTTTGAAGAAGGAATGCAGCTGGATCATACACCACACCCGATCCAGAGACACAGAGAAATGACCAAGTCCCTGTGCACTGAGATCAGACGTCATTCCGATCTGCTCGTCCGATCCAGATGACATTTTTCCCTTCCCAGAATTTTGTTGACTTTGTTAATTATGTTGACTTCTCCAAATCTTTTCTTTAAATACCTTTTTTTTTGTTCTTTTCAGAGGATAAGTCTTTAGAGAAACAAAAAAGACTCTCTCTTGTAATCCTTTTGGATTTTGTTCTTAAGGTTGAAAGATTTGATTTTGGTTTGGGAAAACTATTAATCTCTTCTCTTAATCATGATTATGATTATTATCTTAGTCTCTTTTGATTCTATGATTCTGAGTGAGTAGTCTCTCTATTGATTGATGGGTTTGGTAGATTAATGCGTGATTAGTGTTGATCTTGTGTTGGTTTTTATTGTTACCTTAATCATCTTGTATGATTAATGCTATTTTTTTTTACTCGTTAGGAATAGATCTTAGGCATTTCACACACATACTAAGTGTTTGATGAAATGCTTGGATGAACAAAATGCTTTGCTTTGTCATCTTAGCAATTGGGAAATGAGTTAAGGTGCTTGATTGGGCTTGAGTTTTCTTGCTTGAATTTCATTGATTTGGCAATTGAAAAATTAGTCAAATTTATGATCTCCAAAGGGATTAACACCAAAGAGATTTGAATTAATCTATAGATTAGTGGTCCTTTGCCTAGGATTGTGTCTCATGTTTGTAAACTATCCTCCACAAGATCATTACTAATTATCCATGATCATTATTGCCACTATCCATTAATCAATATTTATCTCTATTGATTTCTTGTCTTGTTTATTTATTGTCTTTTTTTTTCTTTTGTTTGTTACTAAACCAAACACTCTTGATTGCTTTAGCTGAATTAGGATTTAATGTGCTTAACGTGTTAGTCATTCCCCCTAGTGGATTCAATCCTCAACTATACTACAATCACATATAGTGGCTTGTTGTTAGCTTAAGGTTTTGATAAAGCTACAAACGACCGGGTTTTCCATAGCTTATCAATGGCGCCATTGCCTAAGGGAGAATTTTGATTTAGCCTTTAAGAGTTTAAATTCGATTACGTCTATAGCCTTTATTTTCATTTCTTATTTACTTATCGTTTTCCTTTTGCTTGTCTTTGTTTTCTTTTTCAAGGTGTATGACCCGAGGTAATCCACAAAGACCATTTGGTTATTTGCATCCGGATTTGCAATGTTTGGAAAGAGAACATCAAAAAGAGGCTAGAGAGTTAAGAGGTCGCGAACGAAGAGATCACTTGAGACGTTTGGGTGTTGAAGAAGAAGTAGTTGTTGAGGAGGTGACTGAAGAGATAGTTGGGAACTTTGATCAATAAGTACCTCCTTCAGATGGAAAAATGACGAGGAGCTCGACCCATTGGAGAGTTTGATGAGCCAAATACTCGAGAAGTAAGCTTAAGTTTCATCCCTCCTACCGTTACCAACCACAACTTTGAGATTAATTCCTCTATGATTGGTATGGTTGAGAGATCTACTTACAAGGGCCATAGTGTTGAGTGCCCTTTGGAACACTTGGATTGCTTTGAGCGGTTGTGTAGTAGGACCTTGAAGGTCAAGGGTGTTCCCGAAGACACCATGAAGATGATCCTCTTCCCTTTCTCTTTCGGAAGATAAAGCCGCTTATTGGGAAAGGAATGTCCCATCACAGAAAGTTGTTGATGGAGATTTAGTTTTCACCCAAAATAGGTCATGCAAGTGCACATGTCTCACAATAGTACTTTAGGGTCGAATCCACAGGGAGCAGAGTGTACGCAGTAGCACGTCCTCACTCGAGCTAAGCAACAAATATGAGATGGTTTTGGTTTTGGTCAATCGACAGTATGAACTGATCGATCGATGATGCGCCTTTCGATCGATTGCAGATTATGCGTTTGATCGATTGATGCCTGCAAATGCTAAAATGAAATAAAACGTGAGAAAAATAAATAAATAAATAAAAGCGTTAGGAAATCAGGCAATGCATCAGAGAATCACGTTTTGAATTATTCAGGGTAGTGGCATGTGTAAATATCCTAGTTAAAGCTATATAATTGAAACTACTATTAACTGACCATCCTTATGGTCAGGCTTAGTCAGTCTAGTTCGATTGGTATCCGAGTTAACTCTAACATATATCCTTTCAGAAAGAGAACCTATGGGCTGATCAACCAATCAATCTAGGCATTAAGTTCAGGAAATCATATTCTACTAAACTATTAAAGAGTAAAGTTTTCACTATCAAGTTCTGGATCTCTTACTCTAAGTGGTGTATTAGTAGCAGATTTATCCTATGACTGAATTAAGATCCGATATGAAAGTAAGCTTATTAACTAGTCATTACACAACCCTATTGCCTATCTATCCAACCATGAACTCTCCTAGCAAAACCCTATTCCTAACTAAAGAACTACTCCATCATACTTACGATAAACATAATAACAATGAAAATTGCAATTATATAAATCAGTAAGGGTTAAGAATAGCTTCTCTGGAGTGCAGAGATTACACACTCCGTCCTTGAAAGCAATGACCAAAGTAGACAATAAAAGAAGAAACAAAGAAAAGAATTATGAAAATTTTAGCCTGTATGCCTGTTACACAAAGTTTTACCCTATGTATTTCTAACTGCAAGTGCACATCAAATATCAATTACAGTACTTAAGGATCGAATCCATTAAGACCGAATAACTAAACAAACTAATTTATATAAATTCTAAGATGATGGTTTTAAGTTTTACTAACTAAAGCAGACACTATGTAAATTATGAGGGTTTTAAATCAATTAAAACAAATGCTAGGCCTTGGGAACTTCAATTAAGAATCAATTCTGAACCTAAATACGGGCAGTGTCGATCGACACTGATGTGGTGTCGAGCGACACCCGTCATGCAGAATTTAACGAAACCTTAACTCTAGAACATGAACAATGCAAACAAGCAATCCAACTCTCGCTGAGATTAATGATCTTAGTTTAAACCCTAGAAAAACCAAATCTCTCTGAGAAATCCTATGAAATTTAAACTAGCATTAACAAACCGATTCCGTTGTTCACAAACTATTCTAAACCAAGTCTCCTTGAGAAAAGATAGCTAGCTCTCCTAAGACAATTCCAGCAATTTATTAACACTCTCGTGTATAATAAATCCCCTATGATCTAGACTCAAGGTAGCTAATCTATGAATCTAGCAATAAGAACATCTAGGAGAAGAGTTATAATGGTTCATAAATTAAGCTTAAGGTTAACAAAAAATCATCAAAATCTAAGAACCCTAAACCTAACTAATAAAATAATCAGATATAGCCAAACAATTCATCATGCAATAATTGAAAGAAAACAATATAAATTCAATAAAAGAGTTTGAGAAATCTTCACCCAAAACTCTCTCAAAGTATAAATAAAGCATAAGCCTAAACAATGGCTGTAGAAAGTATTTATAGGGTCTAGAACGGATTGTAGAATTAGCGAATTAACATTAAGGATTTGGGAAAAATCTTGATCTTGAGATTTAAGGAAATATTGTGATTCTCTGTAGGGTGTCGATCGACACCAGGGTGGTGTCGATCAACACATCTTCCTGCATTTCCATATCTTCTTCGTTTCCTTTTTTATCTCTTCAAGCTTGTTCCATTTTTTGCTCCATAATCCTTCTTGATCCTTCTAAAACTCAAAAACTCGTCTATGCACCTAAAATGACTCTTTTCAACTCTAATAATAATAATATAGACTCTAAAATAAATATAAGTATATGTTTATTATCATAAAAACCGATAAAATATGAGATATATCAACTACTCCAGACTTAGCCTTTGCTTGCCCTCAAGTAAAACATAAACCAAACTGTGAAAGAGGTTTGAAAATATAGAACTCACCTTGCTTTGAAGTGTTTGAATGATCTTAGTCAACTTAGTTATCCACACATTAGCTCGACCAATTCCAAACTTGACCACCTTGTACTTCTCCTTGGACTTCCTTAGCATTCCAAATAAATCCACAGCCTTATTACGAAGCCGATGCCATTTTCATAGCTTGTCTCTCCATCTGATCCCAATGCCTTCGAAAGTTCTAGTCTCACTTCCCTACAATGTTTGCCAAATCCACGCTTGAACAGAAATATTCACTACTCTCCCCCAGACTTGAGTAGCATTAATAATCTATAATATAAAGTAAATAGTATGGTTCCGGATCATTGAGAGGTTAGTCTCTAGCCTACCTTTAGGTTTTTCTGTTTTTTTCTTTCTTTTTTCTGTTTTTTGTAATTCCCACCTCGGGAAAGCTTGGCTTTCAATAATTTTCCTATTGGTAGGATAAGTCACTTTTTCGAAAGGGAGAGGACTAAATGTTTTCTCTTACTTGTTGAATCTGACAAGCATGTATGGAAGAATCAAATCCTAATGCATTGATCACATTGAAGAGGTGCAATAAGCTCTAACCGTTCGGTTCTTCGTAACTTAGCATGGGTCTCTTTGTACTTCCAATTGGCCCTTGGATTTTTCAATAGTCTTGTTCTGAAATTAGCCTTAATGATGGTCACACAGCTGGAAAAGACACAATCAAAATAATCCAAGCAAATGATCATAGTTCAAACTGATTTTGACTCGATAAAACGACTCGATAAAAACCAAAATTTTTGAAATTATCACAAATAAACCAAGACAAAGAAAATTACATCAGTATTTTCCTCCCCCAGACTTGAACGACATTGTCCCAGTGTGTAAAAATCTCGAGGCGAGAAAAGAAAGAAGCATTAATCAAATGAGCCAAAAATTAGAAAACTTAACTTGTTTCCTGCTGGGGTGTCGATCGACACTGATGATGGTGTCGATCGACACTAGTGGGATCGAGCGATAGGAACCTGCGTCGAGCGACACGAAAAGCAACTGACCAGTAAATCTGATTTATTTGAAATAACTGTTTTTTTCTTTTATTTTATAGTATAAAAACCGTTTGAAATAATATATAATATGAAAAATCATGAAAATAATTTAAAATCGTAGAAAATTAAAGCCAATTTTATAAAATTAAAATTAAATTTTTTGGAAATCTGAATTATTTTAAAAGATTCAAAAACACCAAAAATAATTATAATAAATAGTATAAGTAGTAGAAAACTCACAAGTGGGTTACCTCCCACCAAACGCTTAATTTTTAGTCATTAGCCTGACTTTTGTGTGGATGGTGACTGATGATGGATAGTATAGAAATCTTTGAAATTTTCCCTTCGCTTCTAGCACACCACCGTTTATTTGCCATGAAGAGACTTGAGAAAAGAGCACCATGGTAGCAATCAAGCGATCCTTGATAACATCATCTCCCATGTCTCTTAGCTCCTCTGGATCGACAATGTTGATTTTAGCAAATGGCTTTGAAGATCGAACATGCTTTGCCTTAGATGATTTGTCGATGTTTGGAGTGTCTTTGATGACTGGTTGGACTGCCTTTGGAGCATCTCGAGGAGCTGAGTTCGTCTTTTCATCATTGTGAATGGCTTTGCAAGAGGTTCCTCCGTTAGGGTTAAGTGATAGAAGACCATTGAGTTGATCTTGGAGAAGAAGACTCTTTGGTTTGGATAATCCATAACAGCTCCAACAATGGTAAGGAATGAAGAACCGAGAATCAATGGTCTATAGATCTCCTCATCGATATCCATAATGTAGAAATCAGTAGGCACTAGACAATCTCCAATTTGAAGCATCACATTTGGAACAAATCCCTTAGCATTCACTGATGAAGAGGCCGCCATGATTATCGGTGACATTGAAGGTTGTTGGCATGAAAAACCAAGTCTTCGAACGACAGCCTGCGGACATCACATGGACAATGACACCATTATCACATAAAGCATTCTTCATTATCGTACATTTGATTGAACAATCGAAGACGAATCTGCCAGGACAATCCATCTTTTCAAGCATCTTAGGAGTGCGTTGAGAGGATCCTTCTTTAGCAATCTTCATGAGACTAACATTGATTGCACTAACTTCTTTAAGTACTGTTTGAACGCAATCCTCAATGCTGACCTTAGTGACACTCAGCTGCTTGATGAATCCCTTTATGACCGATGATTTTTTTATGAAGCTATACGAAGGAGACTCTTTGATCACATTCCTCAAGATAGTTTGCTGACGAGCTTCAGTTTCCTTCTCTTGTTCCTTCTCGGACTTCCTAGGAGGGTCTGGATTAGGCACATGACGTTTATAGATCAGTTCAGAGGGTGCAGCAAGTTGATCCGTGGGTTTTGATGAAGAACAAGTCGCCGAAGACTGTTTCTGCAGGGAGTGTCGATTGACACCCTCATTGGGGGGTGTCGAGATCTTAACGGCGTGAACGTCGATACTGGGGGGGGGTGTCAAACGACACTGATCTTTGTGTCGATCGACTCCATGTCTTGAAACAGAGTTCGTCATGGGATTTCTCGAGTGGTGCCGATCGACACTAGATGAGTGTCGGTCGACACTGCTCTGTTTTGCAGCCAAATTTTCATCATCTTCAGCCAAACGAAGCTCATCTTCGTCCATGTTTCCTTCAAGCATTGTCTCAAGCAAATCAACTTCATCTTCTGCATTTCTCATGGTGATTGTGTTGACAAACTTATTCGGGTTTTGATCCATCTTTGATGGAAGGAAACCTTCTTGCCTTCCCTTCAGATTGTCTCGGCCATTGAGCTACTTGGAGGTCCGTTTTCTTTTGATGTGCAGCCAGCTGTTCGTACTTCCCATTAAGGTTAGTGTAAAGATCATCAAACTTTCCGTTGAATCCTACAATCATATTTTGTTGTCCTTCAAGAAGCTGCTCTAGCATAGACTTTGTTTCATCATCTTGTGCTTTTGGAGAGTGGTAGGAAGTGTTGCCATAACCTTTTCCTTCTCCAATTGGCTTTTGATATCCTCCAACGAAAGGCTTGTTGTAGAAAGGTTCCAACATAAGCAACATCCTTCTCTTCTTCTTCCTTTTGGACAGCATCAATATCAGCAAAACGGACACTCTTTTTATTTCCACTCATCATGAAATTGATATTTTGATGGAGCTAGAAGCCAAAATTCTACGGTTGTAAGAGCTAGCAGCCAAATTCTCAATCAACTTGTAGGCACTATCCTTGGTTTGCGTCATAAAATCACCATTGCTGGCCGAGTTGAGAGCATTCTGGTAATCCCAATTTACACCTTCATAAAAGAGGCCTAGCAGCTGCTCATCGATGTAGCCATGATGAGGACACTCCATCTTGTACTCCTTGAATCTTTCCCATGCTTCACAAAAAGACTCACTGGACAATTGCTGAAAATTGGTTGTATGGGTAAAATCACACAATCACTATTTGTTCGAGATCCTTGATGAGGAACTCGAAGCAAAGAGCTAAACATAAGCAAAAAGACTCTAGCAAAGGACTCCTTTGTATTGATATAAGTAAAAAGGTCTCTCGCAGCGTAAACTTTTAGAGTTCTTAAGCCAGAAAGAGATGATCATACAAGTTTAACCTAAGGAGGTATATATACAAGATTATGCCGACTTAGAATTAAGTTAAACATCTAGATCTTCCTGTATCTTCCTGATTTGTCTTGNTTAAGTTAAACATCTAGATCTTCCTGTATCTTCCTGATTTGTCTTGCCTTTTTTCTTCAGGTCGCCTCATCTTTGTTTGGGCCTGGATCTCCTCGGCCTTTATCTGGAATTGGACTAAGCGCTGCTCGGCCCAGCATATAAGGACGAGCTCACTCTTTGAGACCAGGATAGGCCGAGGAAGTGATTTAGTTTAACTCTTGGTCCTGATTCTTAAAGTATCGACTTGGCCGAAAACATGATCCGACTTATTTCCTCCGCTTGACGAAAGTTATGAATAATGCCGAGTTCATGACTTAGTTGATGACCTCGACACATAAACATAGGTTTGAACGGTTTGAGACTGGCCAAGGACATGGTTCATATAATGTCCTCGGCTCTACGAGCATAACAAAATATGCCGAGCTCATGATTATGCTAATTTGCTCGCATATTTGTCTTGTGAAATTTATGCCGAGGAAGGGACTGAAATAGACTTCCTCGACATTTTACCAGTGAATATGCTTGGACGAGGTCATGCTTCCGGATATGACCTCGGCCTGGATAAATAAATACTTAGTCATTTTCTTCGGCTATCAGTCCGTGATCGATATTGGGGATATTCGACCCCCACATTGGTGATCATATTATTCAAATTCATTGTCTTAGGTTTTGTGAAGAAGTGGTCGAGAAAGGCTGCTCTAATCTCTTCCCAGGTGTGATGAGATGCTGGAGGTAGAGCCTAGAGCCGCTTCTCAGCCTTATCAGTAAGTGAGAAAGGAAAGAGCTTGCACTTGCTGCAGTCACTAGGAGCGCCATTGGTGATTGTTGATATGTCTCATATTTTACCGGTTTTTATCATAATAAACATATAATTA
>OVAP01003089.1:0-17523 GCA_900406295.1 Aurinia saxatilis
ATATATATATATATATATATATATATATATATATATATATATATTCAAATATGTATGTCCTGTTTAGTATTATTGTAAGCTAATTTAGAATCGCTTAAATCTTTATCAACCAACCGATATCGAGTTAAAAACAGTTTATTAATAAGTATTATTACATTAAAAAAAAAAAAAAAAACTCAACCTTCTTGAACAAATAAAATTTTNCATTAACAAAAAAAAAAAAACTCAACCTTCTTGAACAAATAAAATTTTAGAACCAAGTAAGCTAGCGACGTGTAACATTACAAACTTATTAACCAGATCCTATCGATATTACCACAATTAAAACAACCATTAGATTGAACTAATATTTGTCATCAATTCAATAATTTTCTGTTTTATTCTAAAATTATTCTATATATGATCAGTATATTTAGAAATGGTTATGATATATTTTTCTTTTAACAATCACACGTTAATAAATTATAATTAATTTCTTACAAAAATTGAGTGTTTAAAAAATGGGCAATTGTTTACATAATTGAATTCAAAAAATCCGCACAACTCATATATCAGATAGTTTGTTGTAGTGTTTGTTACCCATCAGATGTAAGTTAGAAAAAATAAAGAAAACTGTCTTTTAAACTCACTAAACACGTTTAACATAATATTAAAATATGGTTATTCTAATTGTGATTTAAACTTCAAATATGATATAAGAGCATCTCCATTCATAAAACTTAAGGAATTGTTTAGAAAATTATAGTTTAAGAAAAATTAATAAAAAAAAGTGAATTGCTTAAAAGGCTAAGCAACTCACCCAAAATTACTTATTTAAGTAATTTTGGGTGAGTTTCTTAATTTTTCAAGTAACTCACTTTTTTTATATTATTTTTTATTTTTTTACTAACTGATGTGTCGTTCAATTAGGTGATCTAGTGATACAAAACAGAAAAAGAGAGAGACTATTTTCGATTAGGTTACAAGAACATTGCTGTAAGGAAAGATTATGTAAAACATTATAGCATTGCCAGATTTGAGTGGCACTACTGTCACGACACTATCAACATTTAATGTAATGTTTTCTAAGAAATAAATATTTATGATTGATACAAACATGTGAAAGCACTAGATGATGAATTCTTATGTGTGAAGCAATGTGTGGTTAAAATCAAGTATGTATACACATCGGTTTCCTTATTTTGCATGTACTAGCTAGTGGTCCGTAAGTTTTGTTGCGATATTAATTATGAATACATGTATTTAATGCAATATCCAAAAGATATTCACACGACAGTTCCGTTATAAATAGTTAAAGGATTCAATCATACAGTATATAACAACAACAGAAACTAATCATTTGATTTGAGATGATTAGCTCAACGGTAAGATTGTAAACAGAGAAAGTTAGTGGTTCCTTTGATAACGGTAATTTGATTAGAATTTTGTGGTTTTAGAACATGTCTCATATGCTTAGCAATTATTATGTTTTGTAAATCATGATTATAAATTCCTGTTCTTCCATAACATATTGTAAAGGATTTTTTTTTTTTTCTCTGTAGACATAACTAGATAAAATACATGAAAAATACACGATAGAATATATGACCGGTTGTGAAAATACGAAACGAAAATTAAATTAAGACACTGAGATGAAACGATAACAAATCCCAAATCCGATACAACAAGATTTTAATTAAGTGAAAGATTGAACTAATCTTTTATCAATATTGTTTTCTAGCTAATGAAATTCAAAGAGAACCGTTAAACTACAGTTGTAAAGGGGTTTAGTGTGTTTGGTCTAAAAAGTTTTATTTTCTTTTTCTTTAGTGTGAAAAGTTGGAGATTTAAAGGAAACTAAAAAAAGGTTTAAAGCAAAAAATAAAAAGATTTGTTTTTACAAAAAGGTTTTAAAAAAAATTAAAAAAAGTGACATGAAAAGAATCACAAGCAAGAGTCAAAGTCAAAGGCGCGAAAGTTAACAAACCATTAACGTGGCGCCAAATGAAGTGTCAGGATCCGACCAAGAATCTTTTTTTACTGTCTAGTTTTTTTAAAAGTTACAGTTACTGTTGAAGTATATATAACATTCACTGACTTCAACAGTAACAGTAACTTTTTTTTATATATAATATGATGATTTTGTTGTAGTAGTAATGTAACTAAACATTATAAATTAATGATGTAATAATTCAAGGAGTTCATTAATTTAATAATAATATACATATTTCTTTTATTTAAATATTTACACAAATGTGGGTGTTTTCTTTTTACAAAAAATGCTTAATATTTATACCATTTTCTGATGTTTTGAGTTGTTGATTTTACCATTACAGAATTAAAGACAATCCAAGGTGATGCTTCAAGACATGCACAAAATACAAATCTAGGTCGATATAGAATGAACAAGAACGAAATGGAACTTTATTTGTCTTGGGAGCAAGCGAAAAAAAGATTGTAAACTCCGACAAATATAATCTCGATTCAGTGAGAAGCGTGTGAGTGAGACTAGTCTTTGGCCTTTTAATTAACAAAAATACATAAGAAAAAACTATATAGTAAAATAAGAAAAATATACAACTCATCAAGAGTGAAGAATCTCTGGAGGTTCTCGAGAGTTCAAAGCCAATGGAAAACTTCACGCCTGACACGTGCACCAAAAGCTTTAACCACGTGCCAAAGAGGTCTGTCTCAAGCTCGCAAACGAACCACGATGGGTGGTGGTGGTAACAAAAGAGTAGGACCATAATGCATTATCCTCTAACACATAGACTAAACAAGATCATGTCTTTACATTGGAACTTTTTTTTCTTTTTTTTTGTTAACCGTGGGCCTCCCAAAGACTTTCTAGGTCCAAAGGCTAATCCCACGAGGCCCAACTTTACCATTTTCGCGCTGGCAAGAGGCACCAGCGGGTTGGGTGGCCAAGTGGATTCGAACCCAGGGCGGAAGCTCCAGCTGTAACCCCTTTACCACTAGACCAAAGACACTTGGTTTTACATTGGAACTTACTTTATCTTTTTGAGAGAAAGATTTGGAGTTGGTGATTTTGTTGGTGAAATACTACTAGGGTTGGTGACTCTTTTAACTGAAAATTCAACCACCACTTAAAGATGAAAACATAATAATGTGATTTGAGTTAGTTTTCTTTGTAAAACCTAACTGCAGTTTGTGATAATTATGCAAACAATCAATATTTTGGATTGTTTGCATTTAACCCTTTTACTTTTGTTACATTGTTCACTTTCAAATTTGTTATATGGTATCAAATAATGATAAAATATAGCTACATTATTGTTTACGACAAAAAAAATATAGCTACATTATAAAGGAGGAACAAAAAAATAAAATAATATGGTTATTTCATAATCGATATTCGAAAATCATAAGATATTTTCTTATAAAAAAATTAAACTATCATAATTTATTACTTTTGGATTATTCAAAAACCAGATTATTCGTCGATTTCGTCATATATATAGTTATGTATGAAATGATGTATATATGTTGCAATTTGGTTTGACGATAGAAAACCCATCCTATTTTCTTTAATATATAGGTTCTAAATTTATAGTAAAACATATTCTTACTAAGGTTCAAATATACAAAAATGATTTAATTTCTTCATTTATAAAGTTTCTAACAATGTTGGGACAAGATTAAAAGCTAATATGATGATTTTATAAAGAAGCTTAATTTTCACACAATTACAAACTGGACAGAAATCCCAACAAAAATTGGAAAATACAAAGATGTAACAAAAGCAAGTGGGCGTGCCGTATAGTTTAGGTAAAGCTTAATGCGACTGCATGCCGGTTCGCCCCACTCACTTCCTTTTCTCCGTTTTCTCTCCGCACTTCACGCCATCGAAACCTTAATGCAACTTCATAATAATCTCTTATAATTAATTAGACATCCTATGTGGACACCAAAACTTATAAAATCTTGACAATCAATTTTCTTGACTGAAAAATCAGATTTAAAAATATTGATAACTAGTTAACTACTATAATGAGACTTTATTTTGACCACTTTGGTCCACTAATAGATTTGTACAAATTAAAGTTCCTTGATATTGTCGCATTAAAAGAAAAACCAGTAACTAAGACCATTTATTTCATTTATGTGTCATACGTACACATAATCAAATTTGAATACATTTACATGATACTAATTCGTAGTAGGTTAGATTGGTAACTCTGTTTTGATAAGTGGTTAAAGTTTATTTTTAACAGTTGTAATCTTTATAGTAATCTTTACCCAACATATCTAGTGATTAATCATTGTTTAGTGTTTACTTATACATTCAATGGTTTATAAGTATTTAAGGTGGTCAGCTGACCCACCCCATTTCTATGTGAATCCACCACCAATTAAAACAGTTAGAATTGGAGACTAAGTTAAACTCAATGGTTGATAAAAGTTAATTAGTTAGAGTCAATTGCAAGCATTTGAAACAATTTATAAAATACAAATAATATTCTATTTTTTTGTTCGTCTTTTCAAAAAAATGTTTTGGAGCTATATAATTCAATAAAAATATATTTATATAGAATAGGTGAATATTGATACCAAAAAAGATCTACAAGAAAAAAAAAAAAAAAACTGATTTCGAAGGTTTCAATTTTTTTTTTTGTTTCAAGTTCAACCGAATGAGTGTTCTCCTTGAATCAAACCGTTTTACCTACAACTCGTTCGATAGGACACAACATTTCAACATTAAATCGTTTGCTAATATTAAAGGTGGTTATATAGAATCAGAGGTACGTGAAATGGATAAAATCCGTCGGCGTGTAATCTCTTATATATATATCCTAAACACAAATATCCACTTATCAAAACAGAGTTACCAATCCAACATACTACGAATTAGTAATCTTTACCCAACATATCTAGTGATTAATCATTGTTTAGTGTTTACTCATACATTCAATGGTTTATAAGTACTTAAGGTGGTCAGCTGACCCACCCCATTTCTATGTGAATCCACCACCAATTAAAACAGTTAGAATTGGAGACTAAGTTAAACCCCATGGTTGACAATAGTTAATTAGTTAGAGTTAATTGCAAGCATTTGAAACAATTTATAAAGTACAAATAATATTTTATTTTTTGTTCGTTTAAAAAAAAATGTTTTGGAACTAAAATCGCTATATAATCCAATAAAAATATTTATATAGAATATGTGAATATTGATACCGAAGAAGATCTACCAAAAAAGAAAAATAAATAAAATTGACTTCGAAGATTTCAGTTTTTTTGTCTGAAATTCAATCGAAAGAGTGTTTCAACATTAAATCATTTACTAATATCAAAAGTGGTTATGTAGAATCAGAGGTACGTGAAATGGATAAAATTCGTAGGTGCGTAATCTCTTATTTATATATATATATATTCCAAACACAAATATCCACATGCAATTTGTTTTTAATAAATCCAAGAATCGTCTTTTTTTTCTTGCAGTAGTTCATAAAATACCTGGTAAAAATCTACAAAAAATCATTAAAAAAAAAAATATACCAAAGGTTACAAATGTAACTATAGATATGAATTTCGGAATAATACAATGCATTGATTTGACATATAATGGGTATATAAGAAACGACAACAATTGATATGATTAAACAAATCTACAAAAAATCACAATTCAACAAATATATTATATTTCTTCCGACCAATAGAAAAGCTGGTTGATTCCATCGCATCGCATCTGATTACAAATCTGACCAGAACTCGAAAACAAAATAATATTTTAACTCTTTATATCACAAAAAACAGTATATTAAAATACATATTTCGAATATTTATAAAATAAAGAGATAGCTTAAGTGAAAGTTAAATGTCGGACCGTACGTACCAGGAGAGTTCTAAGAGACACTTCTCTTTTAATTTCAACTGTTCACAACTATTATGCTAAATTCCCTAAATACCCCTAGTCAAATCGTGAAATCACGAGTCAAACCAAAATAAATAAGACCACTGTCGGTGTCGGTAGGTGTAAAATGGTTGAGGGTAAAATTGTAATTTTCTCCTATATGAAACAAAAGAGTCCAATTCACACATGTTTGTGTGATTAAATAAATTAAAATTTATTTCCACTATATCACTGTCCTACTGTTTTTCTTAATCCCTTGATTAAGGAAGTATCATCTCTTAATTAATCTCAAGTGGATTCATAGATTTGAATTCTCATCAGATCCAAGAACTCAAGTTCTCTAACCAATCTTCAGAGAAACTTAAAAAAACACTATAACATATTCAGATTTTTTTGTTTTTAATATTGAATCCAGCATATAAAAAAGATTCATAACTTGCAAAAGTCAGACTAATCTAAAAAAATATGTGAACTGCTATATATTTATGTTATTTAAGAGTTTATACACACTATACAACTGTGAACTTAATATGTTAGTTGGGATATACATTTTTTGCATTAAGTTTTCTTAGTCTAATATAGTCATTTACAAACTTAAATTTGGGTACGACTTAAAAACTAGTCCAAACAAAAAACTACATCATCAAAAGTTTGGAATAATGTTTTAATTTGGTGAATTTAATATGCTATGATCTGTACATATTTATAAGTGACAGGTACACTGTGGTTTCTAGAAGTGGAAGACACATGTACGAACGACTGATCAAAGACTCATTTCTCACACTAAATCAATGTACATACTTTCCGTACTCTATTTTGTTCACTTTTAATTCACCAAATCAAATTTCAACACCTACTAATCAATAATTCAAGGCCACCATAATATTATAGCAGTGTGCTAAACCCTTTTATATATATATATATATACCATATCTGATTTATGGGCGATTTTAAACCCTTATCATATTATTTATAATACCATCTCTTATGCTATGTTTATTATAGATACACTTGAAATCTTTTTATTGGTTAAATTTTGGATTTCCAACTATATGTAGAGACAACTATATTTCTAGTAGACAAAAATCTAAATTGTACTTATTTAGCGCCATTGTGTAACATATGACCGTTCAACAAGTGATGCAAAAACATTTTAAGAATCTAAATCACAAAACATAGATTATTATAGAAAATTTATAAATTTTGATATTTGTTTGCAGTATAACAGTACCACATATTTAAAGGGATAAATAATGTCATATATTAATAATTTAAATACAAAAAACTAATCTAAAAAGAGAAAAATAGTAATTGAGATAAATAAGTTGTCCAAGCTCATTGTTTTATGTTTAATATATATATTTTGAAAGCTAAAATTATCACACAAATCTCAAAGCAACTCTCATATATATTATCATATAACGAACCAAAAGTCCATCAAATCAGTCTTACTACTAGTCTAATATGAAACTGAGATGTATGTATGCCATCTTAGATCATACCGAAATCGTGAAAAGTAAACAGCGAAATAACAAAAATTGTTATTCGGAAAAAAATCACAAACCATAACCGCATAGTAATTACGGTTTCAAGATTAGATAAGAGATTTTTAATAACTCATTTCATTTTAGCATCTATATAAATTTGGATTACTAAATGTCAAAATAATTCTTCTCAAGCGTTTTATGTTTAATATATATATTTTGAAATCCAAAATTATGTATTCTCACAAAACCAAACAAGACTGCATAAAATTAGTTTAAATATCAGTCAACACTAGATAAACTAATCAGATTTTTTCTGTGAAACATGATTTGCGATGATACAATACATATAGTTTCAATATGTACTTCTGTGACCAAATGTAAAATAACATTTTCATTCTACCAAGGTGAACTGTAAATCAAAACCAAAAAACAACAAGAAGAAACACACAGTACGAATTGTAATTAGAAATGCTCCACTAAAATATTCATCAGACTAGTGATCAAAGAATGTTGTCAAAAAGCAAAAACCTCACCAAACAAATAGCTTGATTAGCTGCTTTAATTCAATCAACGTGCCGGTCTATATTACCTTTTTCCACAATACCACACTCTGATTTTTCTTTTTTTACATAATTCTTAAACTTTAGAATATACGATTATTTTGTTGTAGTAATGTGACAAAACACATATAATAAATGCAATAAAAATTGGTGGGAAAGCGTCGGTAGCTCACGGCCACGCAGTGATGATGCCAGTAGACACTTGTAGACTTGTGCAATAAAACCCCTTCTTCCTCTCTTCCTTCTCCTTCGTCTTCTTCCTCTTCTCTCTCTCTCTCTTAAAGTCTTTACCTTTCACAGAGAAGCACAAAACCCATAAGCTTCTTCTGCTCTGTGAGGGAAATGGGAACTAAAGATTCTGTTTTGAAGATGAATCTGTTGTTCTGTTTAGGGGTTTTGATTCTTGGAGTTGAATTTGTTCAATGTGGTGTTACTTATGACCGTAAAGCTCTTCTTATTAATGGGCAGAGACGGATTCTCTTCTCTGGGTCTATACACTACCCTCGTAGCACACCAGATGTGAGTTTTCTGAGTTTGAAATTAGTAAAGTTGGAAACTTTCTATCCTGGGTTTTTGACAAAAACCCTAACTTTGTTACTTAATGTTGAATGAAATTTGTGTTTTTGTTGTTGGTGTAGATGTGGGAAGGTTTGATTCAGAAGGCGAAAGATGGAGGAGTTGATGTGATTGAGACTTATGTTTTTTGGAATCTTCATGAGCCTTCTCCGGGGAAAGTAAGTAACTTTGTTTACTTTGGTTTTTGTTTTCTTTAATTATGTTGGTGTAGTTTCTGACGGTTTTGTTCTTGCTCTTGTACAGTATGATTTTGGAGGGAGGAATGATTTGGTGAGATTTGTGAAGGCTATACATAAAGCTGGTTTATATGCTCATCTTCGGATTGGACCTTATGTTTGTGCTGAGTGGAATTTTGGGTAAATATTGACCTTTGTTTTGTCTCTTCAGATTTGTTAATCTGAAAGTATAAATTTGTTTTCTCTTTTTTTTGGAATTATCAGAGGATTCCCTGTTTGGTTGAAGTATGTTCCTGGAATCAGCTTCAGAACAGATAATGAGCCATTCAAGGTTAGTTTGTTTTTCTTTGATGCATTTACTTGATTAGAAGTTATGAAGCTTGTGGTATTAATGTTATTGAGGTCATGTTTGCAGAGAGCTATGAAAGGATTTACTGAGAGAATTGTTGAGTTGATGAAGAGTGAGAACTTGTTTGAGTCTCAAGGTGGTCCCATTATCCTCTCTCAGGTAAAATAAAGCTTGAATAGAAGAGATTAATAGTTTGAACTAGTGATCATGCAGTTATGTTTCTTTTAGGATCTATGTGGGTTAACTTTTGAATCTAATGTAGATTGAGAATGAGTACGGAAGACAAGGGCAGTTATTGGGTGCTGAAGGTCATAACTACATGACATGGGCTGCTAAAATGGCTGTAGCAACCGAGACTGGTGTCCCGTGGGTCATGTGCAAAGAAGACGATGCCCCTGACCCTGTGGTGAGTTTCTTGCTTAGTAATAAGTTACAGAGATTTCATTAATTAATAGTCTTGAGTGGTTGAAATGTATTTGGTATTGAAAACTCATTGGTTTTGGTGACAGATAAACTCATGCAACGGTTTCTACTGTGATTCATTTGCTCCGAACAAGCCTTACAAGCCTTTGATATGGACAGAGGCATGGAGCGGATGGTACAGATTCTCGCTTGCTTTTTCTTCATATATTTACATGGACTTAATCTCTTCAATTAGATAATCTTTTTTAATCCTTTGAATTGTAAAATGTATCACATAGGTTCACTGAGTTTGGTGGGCCAATGCACCGTAGACCAGTTCAGGATCTGGCGTTTGCCGTTGCACGGTTCATACAAAAAGGAGGATCCTTTGTTAACTACTACATGGTATGTAGCTTTAACCAGTTGGTTAATCATCTAGAACCTAACTCATTGTAGAATTTGGTTATCATCGAGCATCTAAAAATGTAAAATCTGTTGTCTTTTCTTGATCAGTATCATGGAGGAACAAACTTTGGAAGAACAGCCGGAGGTCCGTTTGTTACCACCAGCTATGATTATGATGCTCCGATCGACGAATATGGTAAGGACAAGACACTAATAAAATCTTCTGCACATCCATCGGAATATAAGGTTATTGCGATGCTTTATGTACTAACTGAGTGGTAATTAAATGTTAAACAGGTTTAATCAGACAACCTAAATATGGCCATCTAAAGGAGCTCCACAGAGCTATCAAGATGTGTGAAAAAGCTCTGGTTTCTGCTGATCCTGTTGTTACATCATTAGGAAACAAGCAACAGGTTTGAATGCATTTCTCATTTATGTTTGGGTTAAGTTGTAGAACTCTCTGTAGCTTTTACTAAATCATGTTACCCTCGTTACTTTGCTTTCCCAGGCTCATGTATACTCTGCAGAATCAGGACATTGTTCAGCTTTCCTTGCAAACTATGATACTGAATCGGCAGCGAAAGTATTGTTTAACAACGTTCATTATAACTTACCTCCTTGGTCTATCAGCATTCTTCCTGACTGTAGAAATGCAGTTTTCAATACTGCAAAGGTAAGTGTATAATATGATAGTCACGTGAATGGGACTTATGGTTCCTTCAATTGTGTTTGTGGTTTTTCTGAAAGCTGGGGATTTCTCTTGTGTGATATTAGGTTGGAGTTCAAACATCCAAGATGGAAATGTTGCCGACAGACACGAAGAGTTTCCAGTGGCAGAGTTATTTGGAAGATCTCTCTTCTCTAGATGACAGCTCTACATTCACCACTCAAGGACTCTTGGAGCAGATAAATGTCACACGGGACACTAGCGATTATCTTTGGTACAAGACAAGGTAAAAAATAACCTGCTTGCTAATTGATAAGGTGTAACTTTCAGCTTAAATGTGAATGTCATTTGCTAACCAAAATTGGCATTTGTATGTAGTGTTGAAATCAGCCCAACTGAATCATTCTTGCATGGAGGAGAGCTACCAACTCTCATTATTCAATCTTCAGGCCATGCCGTGCATATATTTGTCAATGGACAGCTTTCAGGTACGGTACTTCCAATAGTTTTCCCATTGACTTTCATTGCAGAGGTTCTGATATGCAAACTATAATATATGAACTGCAGGTTCTGCCTTTGGAACTAGGCAAAACAGGAGATTCACTTACAAGGGAAATGTCAATCTGCACTCCGGAACAAACAGAATCGCGTTGCTGAGTGTTGCTGTTGGGTTACCAGTTAGTATTCTTTCCCTCATCCGCTGCTAGAGTTATTTTTGGTTTCTCATACCCTCATCCTCTTTTATTTTTTCCTTTGTGTAGAATGTTGGTGGACACTTTGAGTCATGGAATACTGGAATCTTGGGGCCGGTGGCATTGCACGGGCTGAGTCAAGGGAAACTGGATTTGTCATGGCAGAAGTGGACATACCAGGTGTTTTATCGGTCTTTATACTCTCGACATCTCTCTCTCTTTCTTTCCATTGCACAACAAGTAGCTTAAAACTGTTTTTCATTAGGTTGGACTGAGAGGTGAAGCAATGAATCTTGCATTTCCAACCAACACTCCCTCTTTCGGGTGGATGGATGCGTCCTTAACTGTACAAAAGCCTCAGCCTTTGACATGGCACAAGGTCGGATCAGATCAAACACAAACTCGACAAAGCTTTTTTTATAGTTTAGAATCTGAGCTAACAGAGAAATCTTGTTTTTTTCAGACTTACTTTGATGCACCTGAAGGAGATGAGCCACTTGCTTTAGACATGGAAGGAATGGGAAAAGGTCAGATATGGGTGAACGGTGAGAGCATCGGGAGATACTGGACAGCATTCGCGACTGGTGACTGTGGTCATTGTAGCTACACCGGTACATATAAACCGAACAAGTGCCAAAGCGGATGTGGCAAACCTACACAAAGATACTACCATGTACCAAGATCATGGTTAAAGCCGAGCCAAAATCTGTTGGTCATATTCGAGGAACTTGGTGGAAATCCATCAACTGTTTCTCTGGTCAAAAGATCGGTAGCTGGAGTTTGTGCTGAAGTCTCTGAATACCACCCAAATATCAAGAACTGGCAAATCGAAAGCTACGGAAAAGGACAGACATTTCATAGACCAAAGGTTCATTTGAAATGTAGTCCTGGTCAAGCCATTTCATCAATCAAGTTTGCAAGCTTCGGGACTCCTCTAGGAACCTGCGGGAGTTACCAACAAGGAGAGTGTCACGCCGCTACCTCATACGCTATCTTAGAGAGGGTAAATGAACGAATCTTTACACAAACAAAACTACAATCACACTCTTTGTTTCCTCTAACCATCGTGTGTTTTGTTATATGCAGAAGTGTGTAGGGAAAGCGAGATGTGCAGTAACGATATCAAACACCAATTTCGGGAAAGACCCGTGTCCGAATGTCTTGAAACGATTGACGGTTGAAGCAGTTTGTGCCCCGGAGGCATCCATAACCAACTGGAAACCTTAAAGACAACAACCATTGAGCCCTTTGACTACAAAATGTATAACCAAACAATACAGAGAGAGAGAAGAAAAGAAGAATATGTAAGCTAAGGTGTGGTAAAATGTGAGTGTGTGTGTTAGTTTGAACAGAGACTTTTGTGTGTTTAGAGTTAGTTTCAGTTAGATAAAAGAGTTTGTAGAGTTGTGATGGGTCTCGGGCAATTCCGGGTCTTGTCAAAAACCGTTCTGGCCACCGGTTACCACCGACCATTTTAACCGGTTATGGAGATCGGTATCGTTGGGTCTGAATGAAATTAAGTTTAATGTTTTTGGTTTGATTTGTCATTGTAATGTTCATGTTAGGAGAAAGGAGATCCTATTGATGAGACCCCTTTACTTTTAAAATGTTGTCGTTTTTTTCTACTTTAAGGAAGACGAAATCATATCCAATCAATCTTAGGAAGAGACCTTAAAACTCCACTACACAAATTCAGGTTTCATGGAATAATAAAACAAAGCAGAATCAATACAGGTTTGGATTCATCGAATAATAAAGCGAGGCAAGTTTAGGCAAAACCAGAATCAATACACACAGTGTTCCTTCCAATTCTAAGACCTAAAACCAGAATCAACATACTAGCCATCAAACTTAACTTCCCAAGATTGTGTACCATCAGGTTCCTGTTCTATGTCGCTTAGGAGGATCAACTTGAGTATCATAGACAAAACTCCTAACGATAGATGGTTCTCCCATATACTTGCATTGAACTCGACTAAAGAAGATCCTATTATGAGACCATTTTCTTTCAAAATGTTGTTGTTGTTTTTCAAAGCCTAATCCAGAATTATAAAACCTTCCCTTCATCAAACTTACCTAAGTGAGCCAAAAACTATCTTTATTATCTTATTTGTTTTACTAAAAGGTTTTACCACAAACAATTAGTTAAGTAACTACTTCCAAGTAATAATATACTGAGAATGAGAAGCATCCTATAGTTTATTCACAGAATATATGCCTTCCAAATATTCTATTTCCAGTTTGGTTTTAAGAAATTAAATTTATTGCGACAAATAAATTACATTCGGTTTTATTTTTCCTTTATATCTAAATATATATGATTATACTTTATGGATGATCTATCTATTTACCGTGAATGGTGAATAAACATATATAACGAACGATTGATTTATGGATGTTAATTTGTAAATTATTAATCTTTACAAAAACATCATTGTAACAGTACATATATATATATGTTAGTCAATTAATTTTTTAATTGCAGAATTTAGAGTGTATGACAATGTCATAGTCTAAACAAATAAAATGAACAATACGCACACAAAGTAAAATACACTCATAGTCTCCAGAAATGACTTATATCATAAATATGTTTTAAGTAAATAAAACAATTCGTTATAACAAATATTTTATAGATAATCCATAAAATTTCATCTGCTTTTGAAAACTTTTACTAGTTATTGGAAACTATTTGTAAAATATTATAATATATTCACATGATATTATATGACAAGTTGTTATAAAATTGTAAATATCATGTAAACATATTATAATTCTGAAAACATAATTTTACATGATTATTACTAATAAATATATTGGATTAGAATATTTATAGATGTTGTGGGTGAATAATATGTTAGGAATATGTTATATAACAAAATATCTTCTCTTGTCCATTGTCATTGCCGGATTTAATAAGAGTGAAAATACTCGATTCCCTATTTATAAAATTCTAAACATAAATGTATTTACGTTAACAAAAAATTATAGAAAAACGGCAATGTTCATTATTACAACAAGTAAACATGATCATTTTTCATTGATCGGTAGTTTAACTGTTTTCTACTGGTACATTCAGAGCCCTTGATCATCGTTGAATATATCTCTTACTCGTAATTATCCATATCTAATTTTAATTGTATATTGTTTTGTTTTTCTTTGATCTAAAACATTTGACTATATCATAAAGAAAATTAGTTATATATTCCGTAAGAAATATTAAATGATTAAATACCATGAATATACCAAAAAAAAAAAATGATACTAAGATTCTTCAACAAATTGCAAAATGTTAGTTTGTATTTAGTAACTTTCTATATTTAGCTTAAATATAATCCCAATTCCAACATGTGTAAACTTTTCTTATTGATGCCTATTATTATAATTTGCTATTTTTATAATTAGATCATGAAGCCTTTATAGAATAGAAAACCTGTCTTCTCATATAAAAAGTCTTACTGGAAATAAAAGAAATGATCGTTAAAATTTTCTTTTTGAATTGATATTCAGATTGATTTATATGAGTGCATATTTGTTATTTTGTAATAATAGAAATCAGAGCTTAACTTCTGACAAAAAAAAAAAAGAAAGAAAAAAAAATCAGAGGTTAACCTGAAATACTAACTTATCTTCTACAAACCAGGAGGACTAATTCCAATTACACATATCTCAAAACTTTATTCCGTGCATATTCCTAGAATCCACTGTAGTAGCTCTCTCTATATAATAAACCTTATACGTTACAATAAACCAAAACACTAAACTAGTAAAAACATTAAACGATCAAACATGAAGCTCATCAACAATCTCTTCATACTCTCGTTTGTGTTTCTAAGTGTCACAACTTTGATCAATGGTGGAATCACAAGTGAATATGTTCGCCAAGCTCAACCATCGATCGAGATGTCTCTCGAAACCTTTCCACCTCCTTCAGGTCACAACGCTCCTGAACAGGTCTTTACCTTCTTCTTCTTCTTCTAAATGATATCTTAATCAAACCGTAATTTCGTATTGAATTTTATGTTATCGTGGATGTTTTTAGGTTCATTTAACTCAAGGAGATCGTGATGGACGTGGCATGATCATTTCTTGGGTGACACCATTGAATCTTGATGGTTCTAATGTTGTTACTTACTGGAAGGATGTTAAAGGCAGCCACGTGAAGCCGAAGAAGAATACGAAGAAAGCTACTACTAAATCTTACAGATTCTATGACTATACTTCTGGATTGCTTCATCATGCCACCATTAAACATCTTGAGGTTGGTTTGTATACTTTGTATTATTTAACTTCTCATCCAAGTAACAACAATGTATAGTGTTTCTTAATGTCTTTTTTTTTGTTCTTGCTTTGGTAGTATGATACTAAGTACATATATGAAGTTGGTACCCATCAGTCCGTTAGACAATTCTCCTTCACAACTCCTCCACCGGTTGGACCTGATGTTCCATACACATTCGGCATCATGGGTAATTCACACTCATCTTACTTAAACAAGATTTGCAATTACGCGAACCAACTACCTTTAGACTTTACTCGAGATCGATACTTTACCAATTAAGCTATTGGCTCTTATTTACTTGAACCGATATGTGTTTGTAGGTGATCTTGGACAAACATATGCTTCTAACGAGACATTGTACCACTACATGTCGAATCCTAAAGGCCAAGCTCTTTTATTCGCTGGTGACTTGTCTTACGCGGATGATCATCCAAACCATGACCAGAGAAAATGGGATTCTTGGGGAAGATTTGTTGAGCCTTTGGCTGCTTACCACCCTTTTATCTGTGCTGCCGGGAACCACGAGATCGATTTCGTTCCCAACATTGTACGATTTACATCTATACTCTTTCTAGTCAACTCGATTTGGTCCAATTTCATTCTAACCATATGATTCATGATTAGTTTGAGCGTCATGCCTTCAAACCCTACATGCACCGATACCCGAACGCTTACAAAACCTCTGGAAGCATTTCTCCTCTTTGGTATTCAGTAAAACGTGGTCCTGCTCATATCATAGTCCTCTCCTCTTACTCAGCCTTCGGTAAACAAAACAAACCCTTAAAAATTTCGAGTTCCGCTTAAGCTTTCTTGTGTAACACGTTATCTTTTTTTCTAGGCAAATACACACCACAATACGTGTGGCTAGAACAAGAGCTAAAGAAAGTGAACAGAGAGGAGACACCATGGTTGATTGTAATGCTTCACTCACCGTGGTACAACAGTTACGACTACCATTACATGGAAGGTGAGAGCATGAGAGTTACGTTCGAGTCATGGTTCGTAAACAACAAGGTTGATTTGGTTTTGTCTGGTCACGTTCATGGTTACGAGAGATCCGAACGTGTCTCTAACATTAAGTATAACATCACCAATGGCTTGAGTGCACCCGTGAATGATTCTAATGCACCGATTTACATCACTATTGGTGATGGTGGTAACATTGAAGGACTTGCAACTAGGTAAACCAAAAGAAAAACACTTTCAGTTTTTATTTTTTTGTGGGATATAAAACTAAGATTGTTTGTATTTTTTGTAGATTTACTTATCCTCAACCGAGTTACTCAGCTTACCGGGAGGCTAGTTTTGGTCATGCTCTTCTAGAGATTAAGAATAGGACTCATGCGCAATACACATGGCATAGGAACCAAGACAATGAGCCTGTTGCAGCTGATTCAATCATGTTGCATAACAGACATTTCTACCCTGTGGAAGAGATAGTTTCCGGCAACACTAGAGTCTAAAGCTTTTTGGTTTTGCTGTTTTGCTTTAGAACTTTTAGATTCTTTCTTTGATTTTTTTTTTTTTTTAAGTTTGTATTTTTGTATTTTGTTGAAATAATTTCAAGATATTTTTAAATATTTTTCCAACGCCCAAAAAAATCCTAGATCAGTTTGCATCAATATTATTGTACATCATATTTAAATTTTTAATTTTATCATGATTTATTAATGTGATTTTTTTCTAAAACAGCCAAAATATTTATCTTAAAATATAACATCCAATGGTAAACAATACAACTGTATGGCTCAATCAGATCTTTAGAATTTGATTATGTATGGTTATTTTAAAAAAATTATTGTCTTTTTATCATATCTATTACATAAATAATTTTACCATTTTACCATGACTATCATTTATTACAAAAATATTGTTGATCAGAATTTGTATTGATTTAGTAATTTTTCGAATCCAAAAATTATTTTATGTATCTATATTTTATAAATATTTTTAAATTTAAGGGAAAAATTAATACATGCCCATCTCATAAGCAAATTAAGCAACTATATTGGAATATACACACCATGCTGTTTTTCATAACTATTTTTTTTTTTTTTTTTTTTTAAAAAA
>OVAP01003091.1:0-17516 GCA_900406295.1 Aurinia saxatilis
AGAGCCATTGTACCTTGCAGCTTCTCTTTGATGGTGTCGTCGTCCGTGTTCTTGAACTCCTTTGGAATAATGATGCTGATTTTAGTTTTTAGCATAAGATTTTGGGATCCTTTTGCGCTTTGCTTTAGCTGGTCTGATGATCGAAGGAGTGTCTTTGAGGATCTGGTGGNATTTAAGAACTGATTTCTGCGCTTTGTCATGCATAACAGACTTGCAAACGGTCCCTTTCATCGAATGGAAGGTATAAAATGTCTTGTGGTTGATCTTTGAGAAGGAGACACGTTTGTTTAAGAAGTCCAACAATGCTCCAACA
The DNA here is from genome assembly GCA_900406295.1 of Aurinia saxatilis. Taxonomy (NCBI): domain Eukaryota; kingdom Viridiplantae; phylum Streptophyta; class Magnoliopsida; order Brassicales; family Brassicaceae; genus Aurinia; species Aurinia saxatilis. The sequence goes on from OVAP01003091.1 coordinate 314, forward strand.
GTAGCAAGAAATGACGAACCAAGGATCCATGGTCTATGAATGTCCTTGTTCATGTCCATGATATAGAAGTCAGCTGGTACTAGACAATCTTCAATGCGAAGCATCACATCAGAAGCAAAACCCTTAGCAGTTGTTGGTGAAGAATCTGCTAAGATGATGGATGTCTTTGGAATTTGTAAGCATGAGATTCCAAGTCTTTGCGCAACTGCCTGTGACATAACATTGCAAGTAGCACCGGTATCACATAAAGAATTCATCATCTCCATACCAATGATTGAGCAATTGAAGACAAATTGTCATGGACTCTCCATCTTGGCCAACTTCTTCAAGGTTGGTGGAGAAGGGTCAGTTTTGGCTTCTTTAGCAATGTGCATGAGGTTGACATTAATCGCCTTAATCTCCTTAAGAATAGCTTGAACACCATCTTCAACGCTAACATTGGTTGTGCTCAATTGCTTAATGTAACCTTTAATAGCTGGTGAGTTCTTGATGAACCGATAAGAAGGAGACTCACCAATGACATTCCTCAAAATGGTCTGAAGTTTATCTTCAATTTCCTTCTCAATATCCTTCTCGGACTTCTTAAGTGGTTTGGGATAAGGAACTCTTGGCTTGTAGATGTGCTCAGGTGGCTCTTCTAGCTGAGGTTTCGTCTCGGTCGATGCAGGGACGAGATTGGCGGGAACGGTTGAGTTGGGAGCTGATGCTGCACCTTTTTTAGTCAAGGAAGCGCCTGTCTGCGAAGGGTGTCGATCGACACCAGAGGTGGTGTCGATCGACACTCCGTCTGNGTCGATCGACACCGAGGGTGGTGTCGATCGACACTCAAGAGAGACCGTTTGTCTACGCAAATATAAAGTGTACAATTAAGTAATTTAAGCATATCAAGAGACCATAGGATTCGCGATCATCGGGATGCACGAAGATCTGATTATAAACACAGAATGCGTCCATGAAGCTTAGTAGTTTGTGTCCGGCTGTAGCTTCCACGAGTCGATCGATGTGCGGTAGTGGAAAACTGTCTTTGGGACATGCCTTGTTCAGGTCGGTAAAGTCTACGCACACTCGCCACTTTCCATTCTTCTTTTTAACGACCACCGGGTTCGCGATCCAATCTGGGTACTTAGATTCTATTATGGATCCGACCTTCAGTAGGCGATCAACTTCGGCGTTGACCGCTGCAGCTTGTTCATCGCCTAGGTTACGTCCTTTTTGCTTGACCGGTTTGAAAGAGGGGTCGACATTCAGCTCGTGACATGCAGTTTCCATATTGACGTCGGGCATATCCTCAACAGTCTAGGCTAACGTGTTCACGTTCCGTTTGAGTATTCTGATAATCTCTGACCGAAGGGATCCTGAAGCTGACTACCGATTTCCACGCAGCGTTCTGGGTTCTCATCGTCGATTGGCACTGATACTACGAGGTCTCCGCTTGTCGGCCCTTTGGGAGACTCCGTGAGCTGTAATTGCTATAAGACAATCGACAGTTGTTTATCGTCGTTGTGATCTGCACGACTCTTTTTTCCCTTGGCTACTACTCTTCGGTCAATCACCGGGGATCTGAGTTTGTGTTTGGCGAAGAGGCAGACCCTGGATTCTCGCTGGTTTCCACGAATCGTCCCGATTCCCATCGGAGCTGGGAACTTCACGCACAAGTGGTACGGAGAAGGGACGGCTCTCATTGCGTTTAGCCATGGTATGTCGAATATGATGTTGTAGATGGTTGGATGGTTGACGACAGAGAAATTTACAATCTCTGTTAAGCCCAAAGCTTGAACTGGGAGCTTGATCGTTCCTAGTGTCATCGTCGTCTCGCCAGAGAATCCTGTCAATGGCTTTGGACTCGGAGTCACCTCGGTGAGAGGAACATTCCTTCTTCGGAGGGTTTCCCAGAATATCACGTCCACCGTGCTTCCCGTATTGATGAGGATCCGGCTACCTCAAAATCGTTTACAAGGATTCCATTACCAGGGGGTTGTTGTGAGGGTCAACAATCCCTTTTGCATCTCAGGCATCAAAGGACATGCTATGATCGAGGATGTCGTGGTCGGATGTCACTGTGGAGATGGATTTGGCCTGCCGTTGGAAGTCTTTGATGGATGACACCGTATCAAAGCAGTATTGTGATCCGCCCATAAACATATTAATCTGAGGTCGAGGATCTCGCTGCTGGTCATCGTTCTACTGTGGAGCTGGTCGGGTATCATCTTTCTTTGGTCCTGGGAAATCATTTACGCCGAAATCTCCTAGTTTTCCCTCGGCCAGACACTTGGCCAAGAGAGCTCCCAGGACCTTGCAGTTTCCAGTGTTATGTCCTTTGTTCCGGTGATGATCGCAGAAGGCGTTTTTGTCGTAGGCGTTTTGGAGAAGCCACTGATTTGAACGACCTCGGCCTCGGCCTCCTGTTCGACCTCCACCTCAGCCTCTACCTCGGCCTTGGCTCCTTTCAGGTGTTTCCTCGGTGTAATAACATTCATCGTCTTCGGGATAATTCACAAGATATTTGTGGGAACCACCCTGAGACGATCCTTCGTGATCGATGTAGCGACTGATAGTTGTCTTAGTTCGCGCAGGTTATTGCGGTGCGGAGGACGCTGGTCGGCTCACCGACCGTCCCTGTTTTTTCTGAAGGGTCGGCATCTCTTCTTCATCGGCTATGTACCCGACGGCTCGCTGAAGAGTTTCTTGGATGGTGACGACTGGCCGTTTCGCCAAAAATCGACGAAATTTTCCGGTGAACAGCAGTGCTTGTTTTAGGGCTTTAAACGTGGCTTCGTCTCCCATACCATCAATCTGTGTCATGGTATACTTGAATCTGACTATGAAATCACAAAGGGATTCGTTCTGTCCTTGTCGGATGTTCCACGGGTCCTTCCCAGTTAGCTCAGTTCCTGCCAGGATTACATACTGCACCAGGAACTTGCTCTGGAGGGTGTCGAAGTTGTCCACCGAGTATGGGTCCAATTTTATGAACCAGCGGAGTGCTGCTCCGTCCAAGTGTTTGGCAAAAAGAAGGCAAAAATCGGCATCTCTTTGTTCCGGTGGGAATTTTGCCCTGTTCATGGCGACATGGAACGCAACGAGATGAGCTTTAGGGTCGGTGAACCCTTTGAATATCAGAATCTTCATCTTCCCCGGATCGGGTATATTCACCGTCGTGATGGCTGGAGTGAAGGGAGTTCTTCACGCCTTCTATAGCATCTGATCGATCGCGGGAGCCAAATAAGTCGCTCGATGAACCTGGTTTTGAACCGCTTTAAAACCATCGTTGGTTCTCGTGATCATGGCTCTCATCTCCTCGAGCTCGGCCCGGAGATCGCGACGCTCGGCTCCTTCATAAAAATCGTGATCGTCATCGGAAAATTCTACTCTGTTTACGTCAGCTTCGGGATTAGGGGCTTGCTCACCGTTGGGACCGGGGTCACATCGTCCTCGGATTCCTTCCTAGCCTCCTCGTCCACGTTCTTAGTTGTCTCGCGGTTAACAACTAGCCTGCTAGGCGTCGAAACTCTTCGTCTTGGTGGAGGAGGAGGAAGACGAGTGAGATTTGGGATCCTGAAAGTGTTGGAAGGTGTTTGGAACCCATCATAGAAATTGAGAGAGCTCCGAGCGTTGGTTGGGACACGTCTCGAACTTTTTCGTGTAGCGGTCAGCTGGGTGGAGATCGTGTTTAGCTGATTTAGGATGCCGAGGTTTGTTGTGTCCTGTTGGGCAACTCTCTGAGCAAGGTCGGCCAGTGTGACCTCGACAGCTTCTGGATTCACCTCGACACGCAGTACTCCCTGGTCGTCGGTTACGGTTCGCGTGATGGTGAACGGCGTGGCCGTTTTCGGCTGACGACCTTCGGGAGGGTTTTGCTGCTCGTCTAACATTATCGTTTGCTAGGGTTTTGGTTTGTGAGAAATGTTTTCGGGTCCTCACAGTCGGCACCAAATTGTGTGGGTAAAATCACACAATCACTATTTGTTCGAGGTTCTTAATGAGGAACTCGAAACAAAGAGCTTAGCTCAAAACACGAAGTATCTAGCAAGAGGTTGCTTTATTGATATTGTATTGAAAGGTCTTTCGTAGCGTTAAGCTTTTAGGGGTCTTAAGCCAGAAAAAGATGATCTAACCAATTTAACCTAAGGAAATATAAATACAAGATTATGCCGACTTAGAGATATGTTAAATTTCCTAGATCTTCTCTTTCCTCTTTCCTCACATCTTTCCTTTTCTCAGTGTTGGCTTCGCCTTGAACATGTATGGGCTTTCCTCGTACTGGGCCTTGGATATACGGGCCTTAACATATCTAGATAACAGTGCTAGATGTTGCCTTCGCGATAACAGGTTTACGCAGTTCGTTATCGTATGATTTCGTAAATGGCACGGCGAGCAGCCGCGAGGTCATTTGTGCTATGACCTCGCGGTTACTCCTTCGGATAATGGCGAAACCACCATTATGACATCCTCACCATCATTTACTCTTCTGTCTTCGTAGTTCTCCCCTCGCACTTACATATGATTGTGAGGTCTCTCCTTACAATTCGGATGCGATAATGGCGAGGTCACTCTTATAAGCACCTCACCATTATATTCTCCATACTAGCTCGCGTTTATATCCACCAATCATTTGTTGACCGATCAGTTTAACCTATGGGGATATTTGACTCCCCACATCAAGTTCCATAGCGAACCACTTTCACGTATCCTAATTGATAATAAAAATGAATAAATATTTTAACAATTGAATTATTTTTCAAAATTTAACTTCCGAAATAGAAGAAATAAGACACAATATTAAAGGGTTGGGGGAATCAAAAAGTGGAGGAGGAGAAACCCGGCAACTGACCGGAGGAGGCATGGTTTGAATAATGAGGGCGGCGGAAGATTTGGGAGAGAAAAAAAAAGTGAGATTTAGTGTTGTCGAGAGCGTGATTTATATTTGTTTGGATAATACTGATAGTAAATTAGTTAGTATTATTTTATTTAGTTCGTTCTATATAGTTTTATATTTAAATTCTTTGTGATTTTGAATGTATATATAAGCTTATGTTGATGTGTGCCTATCTAATAATCTTTAGTGAGACTGTTTTATATTCTTGTTTGAAAAAGGTTTAGTTAAAATGAGAAATCACATTTTTGTATGTAAACAAATGTTATATAGACTCGCCAACCTTTGTAAAAATTAAAACAGTGTGTTAGTTTTTTCCTATGATTCGAGGAGTGTGTTCTTTGTTAAATTTCATGGACTTCCAACTAAAAGTTAATTGACAATATTGGAGAGACCCAATCTACTTATATATTACTAGTGATTCTTTCCAATTTCCGATGTGGGATATAATCTCTAATACGTTCCCTCGAGATGATGGTTCTTTGACCATTAATCTCGGTATGCTCGGACAAGAATCGATGGATCGATTTGGGTCAGATTGATGATGGATCGAATTGGATAGTATGGATCGGTTATGCCCGTTTGGACTTAATGGGCTCTGATACCATATGAATGTATATTAAATGATATGTTTTGGTTAAGAGATTACATAGATTTATATAAGAGAATCAAATAATAAATGTATTGATAGGAATATGGAGATGATTAAAGAATCTATGGAATATTAGTCAACAACAACACGTCCGGCTTCTCACGCGTTGAGGGGAGTCTGTTAACACGCGCTAGTGAGTTGGGCTTTGGGCTTCTGAAACTTGGGCTTACAGAGGATTCTGCGTTATTTGCTGATTCCGACACACCTCCGTACTGTTGTTGCTGCTGGTTTACACATTCAAAACTACTTACATTGTCTCCCTAACATTGGTTTCCTGAGCACCAAATCCGTTGCTATGCTACCTATGCAAGACGGCGGAATTTTCACGCGCTGATGTAACTGGTTCTATGTCAAGTATCTTTAGGCCTAAACTTGATTTTGTCACTTGTTTCAGATGATTGGAGACAGAGTGTTTTTTCGGTGATTCAACTAGGCCTTCGGATTGTTTCTGTTGCTGGTCAATAGTCCTCAGGATCAACATTGCCTCTGTGACTTTGGATTCAAGAGCCTCACGGGATTCGAGCAAGTGAAGGACTTGGATATGGTCCATTTCAAGAAGCATTCCTGTGATCTTTTCTCCTGACTCTGGCTCCAGTTGTTCTACCATCGGGTAAAGATTCTCACCGAGCATCTGGAAAATATACACATCTGAAAGATTCTCATCGGGAGTGTGATGAGACCTAAAATAAATAATATACACTATAAACTACATGGAGCAGTACACACATTTTCACTTGATTTTTTTGAGTTGGAAGCTTATGATAAAATATTTAAAGGACATTTGATTACCGTTCTCTGTTGTTCAGGAGTTGCATTTGCAAGAGTCGTAGCTAGATCCAAATAAACTTGTTTTCTAATCTTCATTTTTCCATCAATCTCCTCCATCTGAACCCATTATGTTTTTTCAAAAACATATATTTAAACCATTAGTTTCTATGTTTTAAGCCTTGGTTTTAAGTAATGTTATGCATTTGTCTATATATGGGCATGCATGTAACGTGTGCATCTACAAACTTACAGCTTTAGAAGCTTCCTCAGTTTTCGAAAACACAACAAAACCTGATCCTTTACTCACTCCATTGGAGTCTCGCATGACCTGCCCACGTTCACAAACTGAATCCAGTTCTAAAATTTGAATAACAATCTATATACTTTGTGTATACACTTACCTTGCATGATGTTATAGTTCCAAAAGGAGAGAAAAACTCTCTGAGATTTTCATCAGTTACGCTTTTATACAGATTCTTAACACACAAGTTACTTGAACCCTGAGATCTGTTCATAGCATCTTTCAAACCTCGCTTCAGTTCAGATTCCCTCTGATACTTCTTTTTCGACTTGGCAACAAACCATACCTTGCCCTCAAACTTCTTTCCATTAAGAGCCTCAACAGCTTTCTCAGCATCCTCTGGATTCTCAAAATTAACAAAGCCATAACCTTTAGACTTTGCTTGAAGACCATACAGCTCAAGGTCAAGGAAACCATAAGCTTCATCATCCCTTATGATTACACAGCTCGTCGTAGGTCCAAATTCTTGAAAAGTTGTGTTAAGCTCTCTATCTGTCAAGTACTTAGAGAAATTTCTGACATAAACATCGGTAAACATTTCTTTTTCGCATGGAGAATCTCTCTGAAGAAAAGGTCCCACGTATACTTGTTCGTCGTTAAGAAGCCATCCATTTATCCCTTTTATGGCATATTGAGCTGAAGCTTCAATGTTGTACTGTACAAAGCCAAAGCCTTTTGACTGACCAGAGGCATCAGTCGCCACTTTGCATCTAAGAATGGATCCAAAGGACGAAAATGTATCATAGAGTGCTCGGTGATCGATGGACTTTTCAAGTTTCTGAGACACAACTTAAATAATGTCAGATTGGATCTCAGAAAACAAAAGAAGCTATGTTACAAGTAGAAAGAAGAAGTACCTTTATGAATATATTGCCAACTCCTCGCTTTCGAAGACTTGGATTATGGACATAATACACAACTCTAATGTCTTTACCATTAATAGCAGTGAAGTTTTGCAGATTAAGTGTTCTCCTAGCTATCACCGACCGACCAAAGAATAAAATGAGAAGCAAAAAACATATCTAGAAATGGTAACACCAATCCTTAATTTCGCTCTGTTATCGAATGTTATTCACTTTCACAACTAACTTTACAGATTCCACTTTCTATATAGTTACCGATACGTATAAGAAAATAAGTATTAGAAAATATGTACTTTAATTATGCATCCGTTTCCTAAAGAGTTAACTTTGTAGATACAATGTTAAGGATCCGTGATCAAAAGTCCGATGAGACCTAAAGTAATATATGAAACATTTTTCTGCCGATCTATCTATTGCCAAATAATTTTGAGTTGAAAATCCATAAAACTTGACTCGAGAAATTACTACCCTGACTATAACTCTAACCAAAATTTAAACAATAATGTCAACTTATAATAGCAAGGGGACTTGGGGAAGAAGTTACCCTCTGGAGGATAGTCAAAGATAACGTAGCCATAGCCAAGAGATATCCCGGTGATCAAATCTCTGCAAACACGAACAGATATCAAATAGCTCTCCTGGCTAAACGCTTCGAACAGTTCATATTCTGTCACGGTCGGTTCCAGATCCCCCACGTAAAGCATCGTCCCTCCTGCTTCAGCCATTTCGTATATACTCTTTTCCTCCCAAAAATCACACCACTACTCCATATTTTGTTTTCTCCTTTTTTTTTATTTTTTTTATTTTGAGTTTTCTTCTTACTTGATCCCTCTTCTAGCTCTCCTTATTCACTACGATGAAGAAGAGTCAACAAGAACCGTAGAAGAGAAACAAGGGGCAGATTATATTTGAAAATTTCTGGAACAATGAATCCTTAAAAAAGGATGCTTTTGGAGACTTTTTCCGTTTCTTCTCATTTTGGATGATGTATTATTGTTTTCTTAATAACGAGAAGAGGTCAGACGGATTAAGGAAGATGAATCTATTGGTACTCACGGCAGGTCGTGACTCCATTAACTTTGAGTTGTATATAAACTATAAGTATGTACTTGATACTCAATTGAGTTCTTTTTAGTATTGACCGCAAGTTTTGAGAGTGTTAGTTTTGGGTTAGTGCATCCGGATGTGAACATGATGGTAGAGATATTGCGAAGAGTGTGTTGTGCAATGGTCGTTTTCAATCATACCTGGTTATAGGTTGCTTGAGGAAAGGCTGAGATTGTGATTTTAATACACAAATTATATGTACAATATAATATATATTTTATATATGTGTGGTGTGCCATATAATTGAGTCGAACATAAAAGAATGTATGTCACCTTTTTCTATTACCAAGAGGTCCAAGACAATCATTTAGTATTTTTCTTTTCGAAAACTGAATAATACACCAACGAAGCTACACATGTATGCAACCACCGTACAGCGTTATAATATGAAAGATTCCATATTAGTATTTTCTCACATTCCAATAAACAATTGAAATTTAGATTTATCTAATTATTATAAGTTGTAACCTAAAGATGCCCACAAGAAGACATGTGCATTGACTTCTCATCATCATATGGTTCATTTACTTCCGCTCACTCTTTATATATTATTTCTCCCTAAGCCTAATATTCAAAGCTTGCATCAATCTATCACCAATGGCCCCTGATCATAACTCTACGTCTTCTTTCATTTTCCTGATTTTGTCTCTTCACTTTCTTTCAGTTCTTGCCATCGGAAAGAACCATATCACTGACAGAAAATCCCTCGAAATCATCATCGGTGGTAGTGAACGCTCCTATCACAATTCTCCGGCCCCATCTCCAGAGCCAGAAGACTGTCCTCCTCCGCCGCCATGTCCTCCTCCGCCCCCTCCACCGCTAAAATTTTCAAGCCCACTTATAGAGAAAGTGTATCCAGTCATCAAGAACTTTCAGAACCTAATCGAAGACGATCCAAAGGAGATACTCAAAACATGGGTAGGTACCGACATTTGCGCTGCCGACAAATACAAAGGACTCGAATGCGCCAAGTTCCCAGGAACAAAACATCTCGCACTTGCGAGTATTCAGTTCAACCAATTTAACTTGGGAGGCAAGAAACTCAAGCTAGATAACTTCCTCAACAAGTTAGAAGAAGTTACTATCTTCCACGCAAACAGCAACAATTTCGTGGGTTCTGTTCCCAAAGTCAGCCACTTGAAGTACCTATTCGAGCTTGATCTCAGCAACAACAAGCTCTCTGGGGAGTTCCCGAGTTCTGTCTTAAAAGCAACGAACCTAACGTTTCTTGACCTCAGGTTCAATTCGCTCTCCGGTTCTGTGCCTCCTCAGGTTTTCAATCTCGATCTCGATGCCTTGTTCATCAACAACAACAATCTTGTTCAGAGACTTCCCGAGAATCTCGGATTCATCACTGCTCTTTACCTCACATTCGCTAACAACAGGTCACAAAAACTCCACATTTTCCTTTTTTACAATGAATAAAACAGAGTTAGTAGTTTATGACATCATTACTATGACGTCATGAAGATTTTTTCCAATGAATAAAACAGAGTTGGTTTGGTTGAATTTGGGTAAATTAAATACTCTTGTGTAATTCATGTGAGGTTGATGCAGATTCACGGGTCCTATTCCGGAAAGCATAGGTGACATCAAGGCACTACGAGAAGTCCTTTTCTTGAACAACAAGTTAACCGGTTGCTTACCATACCAAATTGGGAAGCTTAACCAAGCTACGGTTTTCGATGTCGAGTCTAACGAGCTAACCGGTCCGATTCCATGTGCTTTTGGATGCTTAGACAAAATGGAACAGCTCAATTTGGCTAGAAACAAGTTCTACGGTTTGATACCTGAGATTGTTTGTGAGCTCTCAGCCCTCAAGAACCTTTCTCTCTCGTTCAATTACTTCACGCATGTCGGTCCAAAATGTCGAAAACTCATCAAGAAGAAGATTCTAGATGTAAGTATGAATTGTATTATAGATCTTCCGAATCAAAGAACGCCATGGGAATGCGCCAAGTTTTTCTTCCGGAAACAGATATGTCCCAACTTCGAGACTTTCTTTTATATCCCTTGTGGCAAAGATCCGCATAGGATTAAACCGGATCAAGAAGGATTGGAAGGTAAAGCTTTACCACAGGTATCTTACGGCGCTCTTAATCCGGACCGGATTCAGAATCCTTAAAACCATATTATATATTGATCTTCATGGTTTGATATTTGTAAATGTAACTTAATGAATAAATGCAACTTTTTGTTTGTAAGTGTATATGAGTCATTACAAGTAAAATAAGATATGATCAAAACAGGCAGGCTCCTTTTTGCGAACCGAAGCGGAACTTGCTTAGATATTAGAGGTTTTTCAGTAACATAAAGTAACCATTAGAGTCAAAAAGTTAAGAGAAGTGAGACAAAAGTTACAACAAACACAGAAAGCCCAAGTAGGGTCGGTTTGGTAGATGGATGACCATAGCTAGTCGCTTTCGCGGTTAGTTTAGCAAGCATCATTAGCTTTGAATCCACTTTCGGCTCTTCTTGCTTCTCACACGTCCCAAACGGCATGTTCTCCTGCGCGCGCACAAACAAACGTTAAACATCTTTTGTAACATAGTAGAGCAAAATGCACATAGTGACTACATAACCATATAATGATAAAATACTAACCTTACAAGCAGCTATATCCTCACAACCGCAAACTGAGTGACCATTTGCAACATCCACTGCTTTTGGAGCTCCTCCACCATCACTTCTCTAAACCACACACACATATACAATAACATTACTCAAAAGTTATTTAACCCGGATCAAATTTCACCAAAACCGGACCACATTATACTCTACCTTGTAGAAATCGACTGCAATGAAGTTAGGCCAGCGTTGTCCCGAGACTTCTTGACATTTCTTGATGGTATCAAGAAGAGGAGCAGAGTTTTGTTTACAAGATCCAATCAGATCTGCAGTATCTGGGAAATAGTTTACTAGAACAAGTGATCTCGACTTATCTCCCATTGCAGCTGATTCTGGTCTATTGACACACACTCCAGCATTCATCCCTCCATTTCCATCTACAAAATCATAACATTATATATATATCAAATACATATGCCTGAATAATAATAACAATATGATGCACCAATCTATTTTGGACCACTCACATTGATTCTCTACCATATATTTCCACAGAAACGCGATCCCTTCTGTCGGTTCTTTATTAGGATCCGAGGTAAAAACAAGCAACCGTTGGTTCTGTGCTATCATGTCATCAATAGTAGGCCAATCCTCTCCGTTATTGGGCATTCTTGAGACCGGAAACCTGAAGTTTTGTAATCCGGATGCATCAAACATTCTGCTTAAACCATTAGGTGATTTCACATAGTCCTCGAGGATAAGTGTCACAACCACATCCTTGTTCTGTTCTAGAAACACTTGAAACTCCTTCAAAATGTTGACTGCCGGTTGCTACATACAAACCAAGATCCAAATTATATACATATTCGACATTGCACCGATCTACATATATGTGAAATATGTAGAACTTACAAACGCGGTGTAATTATGGCAAGTTCCGCCATAAGAATGGCAAAGCCAAACATCGTTTTGGAAGTCGTACAAGTCAAGCATAAACCCTCTAACACCATTCTACAATAACACAATCAATAAATAAATTAATATTTAGAAATTAAATTAGATAAAATGAACATTTGGAGATGGGTTTATGAAGAATATATACAATGAGTTGGCTTGTGATTGAATCTTGTTGGTTTGAAGGAGCTAGAATCATAGAGCCTGTGCCTGATTTTGCACCCAATCGAGCAAATGAATTGTGTGTTGTTAACCACGAGTATTTGTTGTAAGGCAACCCTTTTACCTTTTGAGACATAAACATATGAATATGTAATCAACCGATTGATTAGATATTCAAATTCAAAAATGATTAAACGAAAGCAAAAAAAGAAACCTTGGTGGTGGGGTTAATGGGCTGCATCCTGGTACATCTAGGTCGAAAATCATCGCTTGCAAGACACGATTCACAGTGTAATCCAGGATCACAATTCTTGCTTACGATGCATGTTTCTCCTTCCTAACCAAACAACACAAAGATAAACACTTTTGTAAATTTAACAGAAACTCACGATTTAAAAAGGGTTTTTAGGTCGGAAAGACACATTTATGATCAAATGGAGAAGGAATTGCTCATTACCTTGCCGGCAAAGGTAGGGCTAAAGAGGTAAAAACATGGAATGAGAAAAGCTAATAGAAAGACGGTGAAGCCCTGAAACATTTTTTTCTTTCTTGCTACAAAATCCCAGAAAAAGATTAATAAAGAAAAACCCCCAAAAGATTTGGGGAAGAAGCAACTAGTTTGTAATACGCGTACGAAACTTTTAACTGGTGTTTTGTATTTGCCTTTACCAAACCAACAGAAAAAAACCACCTACTTCTAAATATATCTCAGGGAATTGAGGGAATCTCGGAGACAATGATGATATTTATAGATGGAGAAGAGGGATTCTTACGTTTCTTTTCTTTATGGTTTCTTCCTGTATATATGTTCACATGCCATTTTCAATAGGAAATGGTTTTTCTTTTCTTTACATTTTGTAAAAATGTGCAGCAAGAAAATTAAATGAAAATTCAACGAGACCATCATGGAGAGGAATTGGCTTTACTACTAAGTGGATAATGATCGAATATAGCATATTTTGTATTCAATGGAATTACATATATATATAGTATATTTTATGAATAGAATGACAAATATACCCAACTTTATATATTCATTAACTATATATACCCTTTTTTAATCACATATATTCATCCTTTTTATTTTAATATCATTATACTATTCATTTACCAAAGTTATTTTTCATTATAAGTGATATATTTGCTAGGGTTTAGGATTTTAGGATTTAGGGTTTAGTAAAATTATAGAGTTTATGATTTACTTAGAGGTTAGGATTTAGGGTTAAACCCTTATAAACTTAGGGTTTAATCTTTAATAATTATTAGAGTTTAATTGTTAGGATTTAGGGTTTATATTTTAGGGGTAAAGTTTATTAGGGGCGGAAAGATTTTTTGGGTTTAGGATTTTAGGGATTAGTATTTAAATAGGGATATTTTAGATTTTTTACAAAAAAAATGATTAAAATAAAAAATGTGGGTATGTGTGATTAGTGGTGGTTAAGCCCCATACTTATGTATCAGGGTACATATATCCCTTCAACACTAAATCAAAATTTCTATATATGTGGTCCTAACGTACTCTTAAGTAAATACAATAATAATTAAGGAAATTCCCTATATTGCGGATAACAATTTACTTCTGAATGAACAATTTCTGATATTTAATCATCCAAAACACAAAACAATAACAAATAACACACTTTTCAAAAATTGTTGGTTTAAATCTCTATGAAGTTTTTTTGTTTTTTCAAATAATTGATTTATCGTTTTAATCAAGTTAACAGATTATGAGGTGGTATTTCAAAGCGATAAAATTGGAGGAAAAAAAAAAGAAACAATCAAGTTTTAGTTAGCACAAGTGAAACCGATAGTAAGTCAGAGGAACCACAAACTTGAACAAAAAATCAATTGAATGTCATAAGTGACATTTGAATGTCTTGATTCAATTTGGTCACTGAGTTCCTACAATTTGCTATTTTATCCACAAAACCCGAGACTCTTAAATACCTGTCCTATTCCATCCAAACTCTACAACTTTAGGTAAATTGATATATTGCATTTTTTACATCTTTTAACACTTGATTTTCTTTTGTTTTTCGAGTCTTTTTGGTTTGTTTAGAGTCTTAACAGGTTCTTAATGCATTGGATTATGGATTGAAACTTAGGAATGAATATTTGAGGCAAAAGGAGGCAAACAAGTGAAATGACAATGCAGAACCAGTCTGAAGTGCCTTAAAGATCATGTCAGACGAAGAACTTCTCGTAGGAATTTAAATCTCAAATTTTGACACAACATATAAATTGAGTTAGCTTCATTTTGGTGGTGGTTTCAAGTAATTCTGATTACCGATTAAGGAGATATGACTATTTTACTTAAGATATGTATTTTCATCTTAGTGCCAAACTTGGAAAGTTGTCAATCACGTGATTTGCTCCAATCACTCCTCAATTCTCTAATCATGGACAAAAATTGGATCTATAAATCAGTGTTGAGCTTCCCTTTCGCAACCTTAAGGTTTCTCTTTAGTTTCATTCCATTGTTTATTCCACATTTCTCTTCCCTTTTTGCTCGTGTTTTTCATTTTCTTTGTTCTTCATTTTGTTATTCTTGTGCTTTATTATTTTAAGATTTGGATTCAAGATTTTCATCACATTTTTTTAGAAGTTTTCTTATCCCTTATCTATTTTATTTCATTTCAATACAAGTCTTATTTCAGTTATTCTTATGTTTATGATTATGCTTTTGTGTTTTTCAATTATGTTTAAGTAGTTTTATAGTTAGATTTAGGGATCTCTATGGTTTTGTGATTCAAATGGCTAGACACAAATAGGTTAGTATATTGATTCCTTCATCTATTGTTAGTCATAATGCTTAGACTAGATTGATCACCTAGTTTATGATAATAAGGTTAATCTAGTCACCAAAAGTGTTTTAGGTTGCTAGATCTACAATAGATGAGCAATTTGTCCTTAGCCAACGAAAGTTTATGCTAAGGCAAACTGTAGACTTATCAAACCCATTCTTAGTACTTCCTAGCAAATTCTAGATTCATACGAGAGTTTAGATATCTAGATTTCTTAGAAAAGTGATTAATACCACGAAAGTGGATCAATTCTATGTTTATACTTTAGTCAAAGATTGTTCTTAATTAAAACCAAGTAGATGTCTAATATTTGTTCACAATTCCTAAGATATTTCCTAGGTCTAACGTCTTTTTTTTTTAATTGAATTTAAACGGTGGGAAAATTAGAATACAAAACCCCCATTTTTTATTATCTTACCTAAGTTAAATAATTTATTAGATTATAGTCTAAACTTTGGGATTTGTGGATTCAACCCTTAGCTATACTAGATTCATAGGTAGCCAAGGAGTTTATCTTGACCAAGGTTTTTAGCCTCGTCAATTTTGGCGCCGTTGCCGAGTCTCATAGTTTTACCTATAGTTGAAAGATTTGAATTTAGTCTAAGACGGTTACTAATTATTAATTTTTTATCTAGATTATGGCCATGGATTACAATGATTGGCCACAAGAAGAAGCACACTTCAAGCACACAATCAAGATGAGCTGTATGTGGAGAAATCATATGCACCATGGGTCCTTACGCCGGAAGAACAGGTAGCGCTTCAACTATTTGCCCTTAAAGATTCACTTACTTGCGTAGACATCGATATGTGCATGAAAGAGGAATCTTATAAATTAGTAAGCTCGTTTCTCATTGATGAATCATGTGCTTTGATAAATGAGTATGAAAAACTAGAAAGTATAAGAGTTAAGAGGATTTCTAGAAATAACTATGAAGTATGTTTTGATATTGATTATCTACATACTTTGCATGCTCGTGAACTTTCACTAACTCGGGAATCTAGTTCTCTTCTTGAAAACTCTTACCTAGGGGATGAAATTGATATTGATAGGTGATTGTGGGGGTCGGATTCCACCCCCGAAGATTGATAGCATGAAACAGCTCAGTGTTTGCCGCAAAACACTACTACGGTCCACGAGCTGGTCATATGTCCACACCGTCGAACATTACGATCGTGGACTATCGATGGGTAACAATATGATCAAGCACGAAGGGTCCCACAACCGACAATGCATATGAGAAGATATGGACCGAACTTGGTTCACGGAGAAAGCCCTTAGGTTTGTCCCGCGAGCCAAGTAACGAACGTGTTCCGCCGACAAGCTCGTACAGGCATCCCGCGGGATACACGATCGGCATGGCTACAGACCATGGTCACGGACTATCCTGTGGGTCATGCAAGGCACTTAGCTCGCGGGACAGGTCATCCGGTTGGTTCCGTGGGCCAGACCTCTGTAAACTCATGCAACGGACCTTCGAGCTTATCCTGTGGGCACCTGGTTAACGGGTCCCGATAGACTACCCAACCATACAAGCCGGGCGAGCTACGCCCTGGTCTGGCCCACAGGTCATCCAGACATTCCTCCAGGCGAGCTACGTCCTGACCACGGCCCACGAACAAGTCCTTCCACGCCTGTCCGCGAGCTATGTCTGGGACCCACGGTTGAAGCCCGCACACAACCGTGTCACCTCTTCCCGCGAGCTTCGACCCGGCGGGACCCGGTCGAAGTGAAGCCCGCGCACGTCCCAGGGCTCATCTGCTCCCGCGAGCTTTGACCGGGTGGGACCCGGTCGAAGGGAAGCCCGCGTACGTCCCAGGGCTCATCTGCTCCCGCGAGCTTCGACCGGGTGAGACCCGGTCGAAGTGAAGCCCGCGCACGTCCAAGGCTCGCCTCCTCCCCGCGAGCTTCACCCAGCAGGGGACCCACGGTCGAACCCTGCACTCCTAGTGCTCTCTCCATCTTCGCGAGCTACGCCCTTGCCATAGCCCGCAGGCTCCATGCTCGGCATGGCTCGCAGGGTGAGTTCAATCCCATGGTCCGTGGGCTACGTCTTTACCGTGGCCCGCGAGACAAGCCTCTCTTCATTATCCGCGAGATAAATCTAAGTCATGGCCCGCGAGATCGGTCACATTTCATTCCGCGAGCTA
>OVAP01003092.1:475-17515 GCA_900406295.1 Aurinia saxatilis
AGGATGTTTTAACTATGGTTTCATCATAATTACATGTCTCTTAGATTAATTCTTCTCTAGGGTGTTCTTAATGCATTGTTTAGGGTTGGCCATCTTAACAATTGATTTAGAGTGATTTATTATACATGAGAGTGTTGATAAATCCCTGGAATTAACCTTAAGAGAGCTAGTAGGTCGTTTCTCAAGGAGACTTGGTCATAACTTGCTAGTTGAACACTTGAAATTGATTTTCATGCAAGTTTAGGTTCATAGTTTCACTAAGAGATTAGGTTGCTTGAACTTGACTAATATAGGGTATTATAGTGAAAACTGGGTAGTCTAGATGCATATCTAGGATGTGACAACGAGAGTTGGACAATAGACTTGCATAATTTCACGTTTGAGAATTAATTGAAACATGTCTTTCTGTCCGAGAGGTGTCGATCGACACCATCATAGTGTCGATCGACACTGATCGATTTCCAGCCGTAGGTTAATCATCTTAACTGAACTTCCCAATAGCTTAGCAGCCTTTTAATATATTGAAAACCCCTCCAAACCATACTTTGTGATAGTTTACAATAGGAAACCTTAAAACCAATTACTTGCATTTATTTAGAATTTATTTAAATTAGTTGCATATTTATTTCGGTCTTTGTGGGATTCGATTCTTAAGTACTATAACTACATTTGTTGTGCACTTGCAGGTAGAAATACATAGGGTAAAACTTTGTGTATCATTTTAATACAAGCAATTTTCATTGTCATTATGTCTACTTTTACCATGTCTGGGTAGTCTTTTAGTTAGGAATATGGTTTTGCTAGGAGGAATCATTGTTTGGTAGATATGCGATAGAATTATGTAATGAATAGTTTATATGCTTCCTTTCATATATGAGCTTAATACAAATGATAGGATAAATCTGCTACAAATACACCACTTAGAGTAAGAGATCTAGAACTTGATAGTGAAAGCTTTACTATTCATAGTTTAGTAGAATTTGATATCCTGAACTTAATGCCTAGATTAATTGGTTGATCAGCCCATAGGTTCTCTTTCTGAAAAGATATATGTAAGAGTTAACTCGGATACCAATTGAACTAGACTAGCTAAGCCTGACCATAAGGATATTTAGTTATTAGTGATTTCAACTATATAGCCTAAACTAGGANCAATTATTAGTGATTTCAACTATATAGCCTAAACTAGGATTGACATAGATTACTACCCTGAATAATTCAAACCGTGATCCTCTGATGCATTGCCTGACTTCCTAACGCTTTTTATCATTAATTTTTCTCACGTTTTATTTTGTTTTAGTAATTTCAGACATTGATCGATCGACTGCATAATCTGCAATCGACTGAAAGGTGTTTCAAACGATCGATCAGTTCATACGACTGATCGATCGTAAGAAAAAAAACATTTCATTTTGCTTCTTAGCTCGACTGAACTTGGACGTGCTACTGTGTACACTCAGCTCTCTATGGATACGATCCCTAAGTACTACTGCGAGACTTGTGCGCTTGCAGGAAATATTTTGGGCCAAAGCTAATCCCCATCACAACTTCTCGTTAGCTTTCACCTTCATCTCTTTATCTAGACCATTAGCCATTATACCTAAGTTTCTCTCTATGTCCACAATCTCACCAGGAGGTAACTGTTTTTGAAGCAGAAAACTGTAAAGTGCTATGGTAAAATAAGACAAGGAATTTAGCTAATCTGTCTACATCATTCCAATCATCAACAGTAGGAGGTCCTATTCTCATGTTCAAGAAAGTAGTCAATATAAACCTTATCCTCTACTATCATCTTATCAAATGCTACCCTGAACTTAATTGTCCTCTGTAACATCAAGAATGTGAAATTCCACCTAGTCTTAACATCCATATGCATACTTTCTCAGGTTAATTTTCCTCTCTCAACTCCTAATGCAAAATATTTTATCCTGTTTGTAGAAGCTCTAACATAAGTGACCCCATTGCGTATATCAGACTCATTATCTTTAACCTCAGCCAACCTTTCTCTTGCTACCAAATTCATGATATGAGCACATCATCTCATATGCATATAATTTCCATCTAAGACAAAGACATCACTAAAGTTTTTACCGAATTCACTATGAAACCTTTTTAAAGCAGATGTATAAGCAGTTGCATTGTCAACAGTAATACAAAAGATCTTATCTATCCCCCATTCAGCTAAGACATCTAGTAGGACTGTAGAGATAGTCTGACCTTTGTGATCTGAGACGTATTTGAAGCCAATGATCAGCTTCTGTAACCTCCAGTTTGCATCTACAAAATGGCAGGTAACCACCATGTAGCTTGCACCTGTTGACAATAGAGAACGTAAGAAATTAGTAAAATATTTGTTGATTACTTGAGGAAAGAATTACTAATCAGTTTAGAAGAAGAAGAAATATTTACTTATGGGTTCAACAACCCAAATATCAGTTGTCAAAGACACTTTTTGTCTGTTACTTGCTATCATATTCTTTAACTCTTCTTTCTTCCTCCTATACATCTTCACTATGTCTTTGGTGGCAGTCCTTCTTGAATGAGGCTTAAATAATTACACCTTAAGAGAGAGAGAGAGAGAGAGAGAGAGTTAGACTACAGTTTAATGGCAATATATATATCGAAAAGAAAAGAAACATAAATCATAAGCTACCTTACTGTAGAAGTGCTTCCAGGCCATTCCTTGAATGAAAGACAGAGGCAATTCAGCTAGCACAAGAAACTCATTTGATGCTTCTCTAAAAACAGCTTTAGTGACCTTGTATCTCTGGACGTTCTCATCTTCTTTGATGCCTTTTTGTTTCTGTTTATCTCCATCATCCCAAGCCTTGTATTCTTTGCAGGTTTTCAAATGTGTTGTGAGAGTTGAGGTTTCTGACCTTGTTGGACAGGAAAGAACTCTACCACAATATTTACAGGAGCATTTGTCTCGATCATTTTCTGTTTTTGTGAAGTGATTAAATACAGGAGACCTTGTGATCGTTGTCTTGCCTACGTTACTCTTGCCTGCCTTCTTGGACTTAGGAGGTCTAGAAGAAGTAGCTCCACTAGCTTCTCCACTAGCCATCTCCTTCTGTTTCCCTTTGTTTTGAGTCTGTTGACTTTTAGATGACAAGTACTCCTCTGGATCATCTCCCATGTCTCTGTCATTGTCAACTGGATTTTTGGACGATGTAGAATCCATATGAAAACATGTGTAAAACAATTAAGATTGAATCAGAAGACAGTTTACAATGATCAAGCATAAGCAACTTAAAGGCAGTTTACAATTAGCAAGCATAAGCAACTTAAAGACAATTTACAATTAACAAACATAAGTTCATGAATATAAACAGTTTAAATCCATAAGATAAGAAGCCAAGTTACTATATCTGTGAATCCTCTAAGTCTTAACTCTTAAACGTTTCTTAAATTATATATGTCCCTCTTGAAAATGATCACATATTCTCATTCTCACTGTGAGAATCTCACTTTCAATACTACTCGAGAATACAAAACATAAAGCCTAAATCGAAACACAATTCCTAATCAAAAGCTCTAACCTTAATCAAGTCAAAAAAAAAAAAAAATCAAGCTGAATCACAACACAAACCCTAATCGAAACATGTACTCTAGTCCAAACCAAACGGAAATAATCCATGAAATCAAACCCCCAATTTTTAGATTTGAAATATCATACCTTAGACTTAGACTCGTATCTAGACGTCTCTGATGGAGGAGACGTTGAGCGGAGGAAATTGTGAACTGGATCTTCCAGTTTCAATCCTATTTATCGACAATAATGAGGTTTGAGGCGTGATAAACCTATTGAGAGAGTAGGATCTCGATTCGAGACTTGAGAGAAGAAGCTAAACAGACTGGTCTCTTGTGAATCATCGCACATCAGGTGTATCATCGAAGACATTATATATACCTAGTACCTACTCTTCGGTTTAATTAGCCGGTTAAACGAGAAAAACCCGGGTTACCCGAAACCGAATTCCCCAACATATGTTACCCATTCGGGTAATTGGAGATATCCGAACCCGTACCCAACCTGAATTTTTGGGCCAGGTTCGGGTTAGGTTTTCGGATTCGGGGAACGACAATCAGACTATCTTACCTTATATGAACGACAGCTCCGCAATGTTTTTCCCCGGGTTGAGTTTGAGGAAGCGCGCAGGCGAACTTCTCCGAGCTGTCCTCGAAGTAAATTCATTTGCTTCTCTGAACGACGGGAATGTTTGCATTACTCAAGAAGCGCGTCGGGCTCAATCCAAAGTTGAAGATCTATTGCAGAGTAAACTGGAGCTTGAGGAAGCTTAGGAGTCTTCTTCGAGTGAGTTGAGGGCTGCAAACGTTGCATTACTGAGATATAGAGACCACTAACAAAGCATAAGGCTCTACAAGACACTGTTGATGCTTGTTAAACTTATTCAGAAGTACCTTTATATCAACATCCTTCGCCACAAGACGACCATGATTTTTGCTCAAGCTAAGGAAAATTTCTCTTTATTCGAGGAGATGGAGGATGATCTGACGTTTAACCTTGAGGCGAAGAAGCAAATACTCAAAACCTACATCGCATATATGGGGATTGCTTGGTGCTCCCTCCCTCAACCTCAATGTTTCCCATGGCCCAGCTCTCGTCTTAACTTTATTTGTACTAGGTGAACTTTATTTTTATTTCCCCTTGTTGAGAGATTTTTCTTTCATATAGACTCTGTTCTTTTATAAGTCGCTGCGGTCGCGGCTGCGACTAAAGAAACACGCTACGGCAACAGCGTAAACACCACCTGGAGAAACGCTGCGATTAAGGTGGAGACAAACAATATCAGGTAAATCTGACGCTGAAAATATCAGCGACAACAACACCCTCGTGAATTGCTCATGGTTTTAAATTTGTTTCAGTCGCTGCGAATTAAGTCTTCCAAGATTCATCTTGTTTTGGGCTTATTTTCTTATCGCAGCCGCTGCGACAGCGACTTGTAAAAGAACATGGCCATAATTTGTTTGAAACCTTTTTGATATTTGTTTAAGTTATGCATAGTGTTAGGTCAAACATCTCATTTTTGTTTTCCATGAACACAAAATCGGTTAGAGTCCAAATATCTTTACTCTTGGTAAAGGTTACAACAG
The DNA here is from genome assembly GCA_900406295.1 of Aurinia saxatilis. Taxonomy (NCBI): domain Eukaryota; kingdom Viridiplantae; phylum Streptophyta; class Magnoliopsida; order Brassicales; family Brassicaceae; genus Aurinia; species Aurinia saxatilis. The sequence goes on from OVAP01003092.1 coordinate 5,594, forward strand.
TAGTGTTCTGAAGACCTCCCTTTTATATTAGTATGTTCTCTATAGAATATATTACAACAACTCCAACTTGAGGTTCTTCGAAGAATATATTAGTATAATTCTCTCTGTTACAAGTGTGCTCTTTTTCATAATTGTTACAACAACTTACGAATGATATGTTACATTTTTAGACTGTTTTCATTGTTGTTTTACATTCATTTAGCATAGTTTTTTTTTTTTGTCTCATTTGTTGATAGTTTGCCTTGCATTTAGTTACATCATGCATTTTGGTTTCCATTTAGCATTTAGACTTGCATTCTTGTATTTGCATAGCATATTTGCATGATTTAGGTACTTCTTGGGCTACTTTGGACATGGTGGAACTTGGACAAAATGCATCAAGGGTCAAGAGATGAGAAAACAAGCAAAGGATCAAGAAAGAGTGAAGAGAAGGGTCAAGAGATGAGAAAACAAGCAAAGGATCAAGAAAGAGTGAAGAGAAGACGAGGTTGAAGACTTGCTTCTGGCATCGGGTGCTACCCGATGAGGCCACCCGATGCTGGAGGCATTTTTGGTCTAAAAAACGGATGTTCCTGTGTCAGTGGCATCGGGTGCCACCCGATGTGAGCACCCGATGCCAGACACACGCCAAAGCTTCCCAGATTTATTTTGTTGACTTTTGTTAATTTTGTTTGACTTTTCCGGGTTTTGCCTATAAATACTCTTTTTGTTATTTAGAAAAAAAACTTTACCATAAACAAAAACCCTAAGCTCTCTTGTAATCCTCTTAGATCTTCTCTTTTAAGATTCAAAGATTTGATTTTTGGTTTGACAAACTATTAATCTCATCTTTGATCATGNTTCAATTTCCTATCTTTCTATGGTTATGTGTGAGTAGTTTCTCTATTGATCATTGAGTATGGTGGATTAGGGGTAATTAGTGATGGATCTTGAGTTGTGGGGCTAGTATTAGGAATTCCTTAAACATCTTGTAAGCTTAATGCTATTTCTACTTTGATCACCTAGGGATAGATGTTAGTCATTTCTGACACCCAAAAGGTGTTTGATGAAATGCTTGAATGAACAAATGTTTTGCTTTATCATCTTGGCCATTGGGAAAGGAGTCAAGGTGCTTAGTGGTTGATTGGGATTGAGTTTTCTTGCTTAAATTTCATAGATTTGTCAATTAGGAAATTAGTCAAATTTATGACTTTCAAAGGGATTAATACCAAAGAGATTTGGGTTAATCTATAGATTATTGGTCCTTTGCCTAGGATGGTGCTTGTTGATTGTTAAACTAACCCCCACATGATCAATTACTAGTTACCCTTGATCGTCATTGCCATTACTCATTGGTCAATGCTTGTTTAATTTGATTTCTTAAACCGTTGAAGCTTGTTTCATTGTTTTTTTACTTGCTCTTTATTGTTAGTCTTTTTCATTGCTTATTAGTTCAATTAGTTAATGCATGTTTTAAGTTTTAAATTTGAAAACCAAACTCTTTGATTGTTTTAAATTAGTAGGAATTTGATGTGCTTATCGCGTTAATCGTTCTCTCAAGTGAATTGACCTTCAAACTATACTACGACTACTCAAGTGAGTTGTGGTTAGCGAAAGGTTTTGAACACTAGACACAAAACGTCTTGTTCAACGAATAAGAATGTGAGAGATATGAGGAGGAAGATAACACATTACATCCCAGCGTTTTAGAGAAGGTCACCGTTTACAAGGGAGAACACGTGGGACTTCATCATTGCTTAAAGGGTTGACTGTGTATAGCATATTTAACCCCATAGTATAATATTTGTCTTTTTGTATTTTATCACAAACTTTATTTATTTTTGTATTTCAGCGCAAAAATTATTTCTCTCTTAATATAGTCAAATGATATTGAACCGACCGGTTAGCATTCTTAAACAAGAAATTAGAGTTTGAAAATCACGTTTTGGTTATTATTTTTTTTAACAATAGTAAAATTTAAATTAAATCTGAAATTAACCCTTTGTAATATGTTACATTTATTTAAACTAAATACTAAATAAATTTTTCAACAAAAATAAGTATTAAATAAAAGTATGAATTTATTATTCTAAAATTATCAATTTTTAAAATAACAAAACTTTTCAATTATTGTATCTTCATAATTTTGTTTTTTATAATTATTTTTATGACCTCGGCATGATTGTTTGATCATGGAATTGTAGTATGTGTTTTTCTAAATTAAGGACTGTGCATGTATAATAAATATTTTCAATAAACAGTTCAAAATAAATTTTGAAATTAATCTTTTAAATAATTTTTTTTTTAGTTTCAAATAATTCCAAGGGGTTAATAACGTGACTTTTTAGTTACTTAATTTAGAGAATGATTTTAAAGTACCACAATTTGAATTTTTGTTTCAAAAACTACCATATTATGTTTTATTTTCCAAAATACCACAAACATTTTCCTTTCAAAATACCACAAACACTAAAAATGATTATCAAGGACTTATAATTTTTTTTTTTGTACATTTGGCTTAACTATTTAGATTTAGAATTTAATTTTAAGGGTTTAAGATTTAGTTTTGAGGACTTAGGGTTTAGTTTAAAATTGTTAAAGTTTAATTTAGTTTTGTGATATGTTTCGTTAATGAATGTGTTTAGTTATGAAACAAAATTTTAAAGCGTGGTGCTTTTAAAAATTGCCCTTTTATTCGTTTATGTTTATAATAAAAAATATATTATTAAGTTGTTATTGAAAGATTAATTATTTTTAAAAAAAAATATGAATAACGAATATTATTTTCATAAATATTTTCTTTTATCAATTAATTATTAAAAATAATCATCAAATTTTTAATTTCATTTTTTTTGTAGCTTTCCTTTTTACAATTTTCTTTCTGTTTTTTTTTTCTTAGTTTCGGGTTATTGGAAAGTGTTAATTTTATACTTGATTTTGATTTTATTTTCGTTAAAAACATTTACTAATAACCAAAACGTGATTTTCAAACGCTATTTTTTTGTTTAAGAATGCTAACCAGTCGATTCAATTTCATTTGATTATATTGAGAGAGAAATAAAGTTTTTGGTAAAATACAAAGAGAAATCAAGTTTGTGATGAAATACAAAGAGGCAAATACTATAGGGGTCTAAGCTTTAGTCGCTACTATGGGATTAAATACAAATACTTTCAAGGTGAGTTTTAGTCGTACTCATAATTATATAATTTATTAGATTGCTATATATGTAAATCGGTTAACAATAAAAGTACCAAAGTAACTGAACAATACAACAAATAACAAAAAAAAAAAAATCTAGTATCACAAGCCTAACAATAAAGCTATCAAGATTCTATTAAGCCTGATGGGATCTTGAAACCATGAAGGTCATTCTAAAAAAATAGAATTGTGATCTTGAAGCCATGATGGTTCTTTTAAAACATAGAGTCCATATTTTGATAGTTGATGTTAAAAAATCTCCTCCCAACCAGACTCATGAGACTTCACATGCATGTCAAATAACATGTAACTTCTTCTCCACAAGAATCGATTACAAATCGTATTGCTTTACAGAGCAAGGAGGTTATCCTTCCGAAACTTTTTTCCACTCATATTGGTTGAGGTCCAAACACCAAAATTCCCCAAATGAGAACTTCCACAACACCGTAGATGGGACCTCGAAGAAACCCAAAAAGCGCAACCACCGTGTAAAGCTACTGTTGACCAAATTCAAGCACAAAACCATCGAAAATCCCCCAAAACAATACAATCAAGAGATCTAGGTCTTTCTCCAAATCCGAAACTATATGACACATCAAACCTATAGGAAGAAACAAGGGGACGGTGCCGGAGCTAAGGAAGCCCCCGACCACCGGTCCAGAAGAGACTGGGAAAGCTTGTTCTCTGGCAGCTAGGGTAATTCTCTCTCTTTCCTGATCGGTTGATTGGATCTTGATCTATGTTAAACATTCAATTTTATAAGTTCCAAATAATAGTTAAACATAGTGAACTTTATCTGTTTTTAATGGGTTAACTGCATAGATAGACATGTATTATATCGAATAAAGTTGTTTCACCTTAAAGTTTTTGCCTCTTTGTTTTACGACATAAACTATTTAACTCTGTGATTTTGGTACACAAACTTTATTTTGTACTTTACATTCAACACTAAAGATGTCTCTTCAGTTTCCAAATGAAAGATGAGAATCCCTAGCCAGTCTCAGTACAATGGTGACTTCCCTTCATTTCAGCTGGTTCCAGAGGTTAGCAAGTCTGTTGACGAAGAAAACAATATATTTTGTCGATCAATTCCTTGCATTTCAAACAATTGTTTGTCAAATTCTAAGTATGGGAATCTGATGAAGAAAACGCCAGTAAAATTGATTCAAGCTTACATCAAGACTTAGGATAGAGAAGTGGCCATGGCAATATTATTTCTTTCTCTGTTTCGTTTCTTGATCTTTCATATTTTGACTGTAGGTCATCAATCCACATCTTAAAAAATAGAACGATTACAAGAACAAGAATATGCCAGGATATATAAACTATCATCTTCATAGGTCATCCGTGATTGGTCTCCAAACTTAAACGCTCTTTTGAAGAAAACGCAAAATCAGTCCGCTGAGTACTTATAACAAAGCTCTTTCGTTTACTTTTGTTCATAATTTGCATTAGTCACGCATCATGAGACTCATGATACCAAATTAACACACAAAAATTTAACTCTTAAACCGGCTTATAATTGATGATGGTAATGGTGAAAGATAAAACTGGTGATAGTGTCTCTTAATGAACATAAAAGGGAAAAATGTAATTTGCACATTTCATTAGTGGTACACAAAATTTAACCTATGTATTCTAACTGCAAGTGCACAACAAATTCAGTTATAGTACTTAAGGTATCAAATCCTCAGAGACCGATAAATATGCAAACTCATTTAAATAAAGTCCAAATTTAATCTAGGACAGGGGTTTTTTAATGTGACTAACTAGCAAGTAACTAACAGATTAATGATGGGGGTTTTAAACAATGAAAAGAAAGGTTAGGCCTTGGGAATTTCGGGAGAAGAATCCAAATTGTAGCCAAAACAGAGCGGTGTCGATCGACACCAATGATGGTGTCGTTCGACACTCTCCGGTAAAATTAGGTACCAATTTAATTCCTAAACATAAAACATATTGTAATGCAAACTAACTTCCATTGTGAATGCAATCTATAATTAATTCCTAGCAAACCAAATTCATTTGTGAGTCCTAAGGAATTAATTACGCAATAAACCTAGGTTCATTTGTTCATGAATTATCTAGACCAAATTCCTTTGTGAATAGATTGTTTACTCCTACTAAGATTTGTTCAAGCAATTATTAACATTTCCATGCATAATAATTAACTTATGATCTAGACTCTAGGTGATCAAACTTGCTCTAGCATTAAACTTAATCTAGAGGAAGAATTAAGGGTTTCAACCTAATTTAGACTTATGGCTAACAATAATTCATCTAAACCCTAAGAACCCTAAGCCTAACAAGAGAACTACTTAGACAAAGCTAAGCAAGACATCATGCAATTAACTGAAAGCAATAAAATATCAAAGATAAATGATAAAAACAAGGGTTCAAAGGATACTTCTCTTCATTACAAATGCTCGCTAAAAGAAATGAAAGAATGAGCCTAAACAATGGCTTAGTAAAAGTATTTAAAGGGGTCTAGACGAATTTAAAGAATGGTAAATTAACAAATCTAATTTTCCATAAGAATTTATGGAAAATCTCTTGATCTTGAGAAAAGAAAAACGTTTGTTGATTCTCCACATGGTCAGATCGACACCATCCTATATTTTTCCTTTTCTTCTTCGTTTCCTTTTTCGTCTCTTCAAGCTTGTTCCATTTTTGCTCAATAATTATTCTAGATTATTTCAAAGCTCCAAAACTCATCCTTGCGCCTAAAATGACTCACTTGGACTCTAATAGTAATATATAGACTCTAAAATATAAATAAATATATGTAATTATATTAAAAACTGGTACAATATGAGATATATCAATTAGAATCACAATCTTGCCTTGTTGTTGAAGAGTAGCATCTGAAAAACTAATGGAAGTGTGCCCTTTTTAGTATTATAATTCCTTAGTATTATCATAGAAAACAATAGTTTGTAGCATAAAACAAAGAGCAAAAATGTCCAGGGTTTCTCATTTTTAGTCACTATAGTACATGTCTCTTTACAAAGTTTACACATTATTAATTTTACTTTTATTTTTTTTGTAATTAATTAATCGCTAAACGCAATTTAACAACGCTAAAGATCCGGTTCGATTTCATTTGATTATATGTAATGTGTAAATAAATTTTGTGTACCAAAATCATAGAGTTAAATAGTTCATGTCGTAAAACAAAGAGCCAAAACTTCAGGGTGAAACAGTTTTATTCACATTGTACATGCCCATCTATGCAGCCAGCCCGGTTTTAATCTTTATTCTTTTCGTGGATAATTCCAGAAAATAGAAACTGAAGATTTACATATGGCAATTATATATTATGATCATTCTCTATTAATTACCAATTTGTAAATAAATAAATAATAATTGAATGTTCAAATATAGTAATTTGTTTTTTCTAATTGTATATTATGATATTTATAAAATCTAAAAAGGTTAAAAAGGGAGAATTTTAAAGGAAATTTGTCTAAAAAGGTCGGTTTTATTATTTATATCCAATTTTTCCCTTATATATATAGAACAGGGAAGAATATGATAGTTTCCCTAGTTTTTAATTTTTTGAAGAAACATATTTTAATACCATATAGTATTAATTGTAACAATAAAATAATATGACATGTAAATATCTATTTATTATTTTTCGCATGTTTTTAGTTTTTTCCTTTTAAAAACATAAAACATATTTTATTATTATATCTTATTAATTGTAAAAATAAAATAATATAGATGTGACTATATGTATATATATATATATATATATATATATATTATTTTTCATGCATTTGTAGTTTAAAAAAAAAACATAAAACACATTTACTATATTTTATTAATTATAAGAATAAAATAATATGATATGTAAATATCTATATATTGCTTTTCGTGTGTTTTTAGTTTTTTCCTTTTAAAAACATAAAACATATTTTAATATTATACCTTATTAGTTGTAAAAATAAAATAATATATAGATATTTACAGGTCATAATATATCCTCTACCAACTCAACCTTGTTTGTGAAACGTTGCTTCTCTTTTAAACACTTTACCAACCGAACATATTCTTTCGACTATCAACACCATTGGCAGCCTTTGGAGCATCATCAACACTTAATTCATCATCGTATAAACCTTTGATATCATCGTTTTATTTGGACTCATCGTCTCGTCTTGTCTCTTCGTCTTGTCTAGTCTCATCGTCCTCATAAATTTTTGGGTCATCATCATCTTTCTCTGCTTCACTTAACTCTTCCGGCTCTTTATTCAAATCAATCTTCACTTTGAGACTCTGATCAGCATGAGTAGTCTTAAATGTCACATATAACCTCATCGTAGGCTCTCTATTTAAATACCCAACCAAATTCTTCACTTGTCGATCATTTGAGACAACTATTGGAGGAGATCCCAATCTACCAACAAAATCAGTCGGTAGATAGGTGACTTCGACATCGGTTGTACTAGGGTCTAAGTCGTAATCTTCTAAAACTATCATCTCGAGCTCTTCACACGTAGTAGTGGATTCCAAAGTCATTAACCTCACACACTTGTCTTTGTCAATGATAAATATCCACTCATTCTTAGGAGAAGTCTTCCGTACACCACAAACAATATAGATTTGCATCTTGTCTCACACATGTGACATTCAAGATTTTTTTAGTTCTATATAAAACACAAACCTATCTTGGAGGTGAATTATGACGGAGATAGAGTACGAATTCTAACGTGAGATATAATATGAAGATATAATAAAAAAATGAATTCTAACTTGGGTTAGAATACGAAGATATGATAGAAAATAAATTCTAAACTGGGTAGAATACGAAGATATGATAGAAGACGAGTTATATCCGCATAAAGACAGAAGACGAGTTCTATCTTGCTCGAAAATTACACAAGACGAGTTCTATATAACGATATTTGATGTTCAAATCAAAAGAAATATATGACGATGGTGTGTGAGAACCACATTTGTGTTTGTATTCTAATTATAATGTATTCACAAACGTATGTTGTCCTTTATTCTAATTAATATTGGTAAAATTAAGAGATATATAAATTTTACCATGGTGGTAAAACTTTAATTAGGTTTTAGTTTAGGATTATGTTTTAGGATTAGGTTTTAGAAATGTATGTTGTCCTTTATTCTAATAATTAGATATGTATATTGTCCTTTATTCTAATTATTCTAATTATTATTTTCTTTTTCTCTCTCTCTCTCTCTCTCTCTCTTTCTTCTATTGTTACAGATTTTTTTTTTTCTCTTCCTCTTTTCTCCTCTTCTCCTCTTCTTCTCTTCCTATCTTCTTATATTCCTCTCTTCTTCTCTTCCTCTCTTCCTCTCGTCTCTTCCACCAATCATTCTTACTCCTTTCGTTTCGAAATTCTAAGATTTCGGATTTTCGGATCTAAAATATGAAATTTCAGATTTCCAGATCTGATATCTGAATTTCGAAATTCTGGATTTGATATTTCTTTGAAATTAGCAAAATATTCTCTTCAACCTTCTCTTCATAGTTCTATTTTCCACCAAAATCAGAAATCTAGGATTTGAAATCTATAATCCTAAAAGGGATTGTCGACTACTTTATGTATGAAATCTAGGGTTTGAGATCCATAATCCTAAACTAAAACCTAATTAAAATTGGTAAAATTAAGAGATATATAAATCCAAAACCTAAAACTTAATCCTAAACTAAAATCCTCAAATCAAAACCTAAAACATAATCATAAACTAAAATCCTCAAATCCAAAACATAAAATAAAATTCTCTTAGTTGATGGAGATTAAGGAGACGTAGAGAAGAGATCATTGATTCAGATTGAGGAGAGAGAGATGAATCACAGTGAGAAGAAAAAAAAGAAGAAAAAAAAGACGAAGATGATGAATCATCGTGAAAAGAAAAGACAAGAAAAAAAAGTAAAAAAGGAATAAAGGGACAAAACTTTCACTTAACAAAAGAGAGAGGGGCATTTTTAAAAATGTCTCCCTTCCTAGGACATTTTTAAAAATGTGCATCTCAAGAATGACATTTTTAAGATTCTTCCATCTTTTTTTCATCTAGTTAATGTTATTCAATAGTTAAAAAAAAACATAACACATATGATTAATCAACAATAGTTTTATCTTCTGTCACACGATATTTATCCTCAACTACTTCAGTTTTTCCAACCCAGGTAACTCAACCTTTCTTCAAAACTAGTTATACAATTTAAAATTTGTAAATAATTAATGCACGCTGTAAAAATGCTGTGTTTGCTATAATATGCGCTGTAATAACTAAATATGGGTGCTAACCATGCTATGCTTGCATGTATTGGTGTGTAAGTAATATTAAGCCAGCATGATTAAATGCATAGTATTGAAATTAATATTCTAATATTAGATAGTGCGAAACATATGTATATACTAATTAATAAATAATATTAAAAATACTACAATGTTGATTCAATTATTCAACTGATTCAAGTATTGTCTTCTTTTACCTGTCATAGATTTGAAGTATAAATTATGTGTACCGATATTCACACAACCACAAAATTTATATAATGAAGCCTTAAAGAGATTGTCGACTGCTTTATGTATGAATCACTTGCGAATATGAAAGCAAAGAAAGCAAGAACGGAAAAGAACAATGAACCGAAGACAAAACTACAGATGAAAACGAGATTTTATTGCTAGAGTTCTCTAGGGTTCGAGAGGTTAAGAGATTTCAAGATACATTATGAATTATGAATAGCAAACTATATATACTCTCAGCTAAACCCTCCTAGGTCGTAGGAATTTTCATGGGCCACCTTTCGTTTTCTTGTAGACAACTTCTTAGATAACTTCCATTTCTCCGATGTGAATCTGAAAGCTTCCATTTCTCCGATGATCCTTCGGAAACTGTCCCTTTAGTCGTAAAGCAAAGGAAGAATTCCTTTTTCATAGATACGTCCACAAATCTTCACGAATCTTCTAGTATGATCTGTTGAAAGGCTTGGCTCAGATATCGGCCCATGATGAAGTATCAGACCGTTTAGCTTGTCGAGAGTGTGTTCGGATACGTAGGTCGCATTACGTGATAGTGTGAGTTAAAGTTACTTCGTGGATCATGTTCTCGTTGGAACTTAAATACTAAACTTTATACAATCCACAAAATGTCGTTGAACTTAATGATCATGTTGTCCCGCGACGCCCGACGTGTGCATGGGTCCCGGGAAGTGTTTTGATGGTCATCCTGCGATCTAAGCCATGCCGTGCGGGTCGTGGAAGCGTCTTGCTCCATGAATACGCGAGACAGTCTTCTTGTCGGGTCGCGGTAAGTGACCTTGACCATGATCAGCGAGCTACATCAGCGTGTGGGTCGCGGGAAGTGACTTCCAAAGTGATCCGCGAGCCACTTGGTCGTGCGGATCGCGGGATGTTCTTAGAGAATCATGCGGCCTATCATGGTCGTGGAACATGTTGAGACGCGAGCCACGGGTGACCTAGGTCGCATGACGAGCTCAGACAAGGTACGCGCGAGCTGTGATCGTGGCCGGGTCGCGGGGCTAACGTAAGGAAAGAAGAAGTGAGCCGTGAAACTCATCAGCTCACAGGACTTATCCGATGAGTGAATACGCGAGCTAGTCATGATCGATGGGTAGCGGTACTCATGTGACAGGCGAACGTGCGAGTTGTGATCATGTCTGGGTCGCGGTACATGTCTAGGAAGTGAACGTGCAAGCTAGACATGGGGTCGCGGATTGACGTCATGAAGAGGTTTAGCAAGCTAATCGTGGTCTCTAGGTCGCGGGAAGGTTTCTCGATGATGATCCGCGACCTGAAATTACTTCGCGGGTCACATGAAGCATTCTCCGTTCTCAGCGGAGGTCTTCCTATATATGTCAAAGGCTTACGTTTGATCTTTGATAACATACTCAACTTTGTATAGAAAATTGACCATGACAAATCTCGATGACTATAAATTATCCACGACTCAATACTTAGTCATTTTTGTGCTATCAATCTCAAGGGGTGGAATCCGACCCCCAGAATTAGCCCCCCCAACTCTGCATTACTTGTTTAGCTATGGAGAGTTCAAGTGTTGTATTCGGAGATTGATGCATGATAGTTAGTCTCATATCGCAAGACTTGTATGATGATAATTCCGATGCTTGAACAAAGACTAAACTTATGTCTTGCGGGATGCGATCAATAGGATGAGTTGCGATGTTTGTAACATGTCGCATACGAAATTGAGAAGATTCCCTAATGCGTTTATCGAGACAGATAGTGAAGCTTTCCCTCCAAGATTTTTCTTTAAGTAAGGATTCTTCTCTCATCTCTCATAACATTCATCCAAGGGTCTTCAAGAACTTCAAGAGATTTTCAGGTAATCTCTCTATTCTCTCTCCTGCTCTTCGTATTTTTTGTTGGTGTGACATGATAGATTTAGGATTTTTATACCTTGTTCTTGATATAAGTTTGATAAAATTGCTATGTTTGGATGAATCGATGAAAGTTTTGATGTTTTTGGCGTTTAGATCTTTGCGTACTTAGAAGCTTTAGCGGTAGATGTTTTTTTTTTTTTTTTTTTTCNGTCTCAAAGATATTATTCAATCATTTTAGGCTAAAAAGCCATACAGGAAAAACAGAGTCACTCTACCAATAGGTAAGTAACAAATGAATAAACAACCAATAGAAAGTGTAACTTAACCGGCAAAACACTCCATGTCTAATAGAAAGTGTAACCACGGCGGCCCCGAACGAGATATATATGAATGGTAA
>OVAP01003093.1:0-17514 GCA_900406295.1 Aurinia saxatilis
GAGATACTGAGATTGAAAAATGGGAAACAACAGTTTGCAGGATAGAGGGGGGTGGGTGTCCCAAGCGGGAGTGCCAGGTATTCAAAGTCGTCTTGGAGGAAGGTTATGCATACATGGCGATGTGGTTGATGGCCATTCATACAGTTCTGCTCTAGCTTTGCCTTGGAGTAAGGGAGTTCCCGTGTTCAACTCCTTCACCTGAAAGGTTTGTGGAAAGAATTTCACAGAAACATTATTGGCGTTACAAAGACGATAAACTGACACAAGATTTTGGTTGATAGCAGGCACACATAAAACGTTATTGAGCAAGAGATTGCGAGTAGGAGAGGGAAGATGAGTAGAACCAGTGTGGGAGATGGCGAGATTGGAGCCATCAGCTAGCATGATACCATCTCCGCCGCCATATGGTTGATGTAGAGATAAGTTATGGAGATCTGAGGTGATATGGTGGGTGGCTCCACTGTCGAGATGCCAATTGGGGAGAGGAGATGATGAACCAACAACCATGTTGGCCCGAGGCTGCCACTGATTAAAGGAGGGAGTCGGAGGCATGATAGAGGCTGCTTGGAGGGACTGGAGTTGAGGACAGCGTCTTGCACTGTGGCCTTGAGCATCGCAAAATTGACATTTGCCTAAGTAGGGACGCGGAGCACGAGAATCGGACTTCTGGTAAGACTGATTTTGTTGCGAGTTGTATTGTGGAGTCCCTTGAGATGTGTGGTGTGTGTGTTGTTGTGGTTGGAGCGAGATCTAGAATGGTGAGTATAACGACCATTGTTGTGTGACTGGTTGGCAGGAGGAGGTCGATGCTGAGCAGCATTGGCAGAGATCGGGAGATGAGAAGAGGTGGCAGTGTGAGCAGCAAGGATCTTGTTCTCATGGTGGAGAAGTTTCTCGTGCAGGGCAGGAATTGTTGGAGGTGTGTCGCGGCTTTCGATTTGATCAATGATGGGTTTGTATTCTTCAGGGAGACCAAGAAGAATGTAGGGAAACTGACCTATCCTAACCACTTAGGGACTATCAGGTTTCCTGTCACAAGATCTCTGTTAATGAATCTAATTCCCAGATNGTTTTGGTACCTTTCATGAAGCCTCGGATCTGAGACTTGATACCATTGATGTGTGCACGACTAGGCTTTGCATAGATAGAGGATAGTGTCTCCCAGATCTGAAGAGCTGTAGTGGCACGAGATACCACAAGTTGAATTTTGGTTGAGATAGCACCAAGGAGAGCGCTGTAGATCAGTTTGTCTTGGCGTGTCCATAAGACGAAGGCGGGATTTGCAGTTGGGATCTCAGTAGTGGTGATAGTGGGCGAGGGTGCAAGTGTAGATCCATCGAGATGGCCTGCAAGAGCATAACCCTCAAGGAGAGAATAAACATGGATGCCCCACATGAGATAGTTATCATCAGTAAGTTTGGATATGTTAGACATATTGATGTGGAGAAGCGTGGTTGATGTGGTGGTAATAGGTTCAGAAATGACGGCCATTAGAGAATTTAGGATATTGAAAAAGAAAAAAAAAATTATGGATCTGTGGCTCTTGATACCATGTAAGAATATAATCTCTTGTATTATTATTGATATGTGTACATGTATTTATACAATGATACAGAAGGAGACTAGGATAATTATAAATTACAATATATCCTTAATAGTCTGAATGTTCCACACAAAATGTAATTTCTCATTATTGGTATTAAAGAATTGAGCAAGAACTTGAACGTGAAGCTTCCATGCTGGTCCTCACAACACAACTTCCATGACCCGAGTTTGTTTTCTTTAAATTCTTTGTTTCTACTTAAATATTCACTCTCTTTATACTAACATATTTATACTAACACTTTGATAATTTGTGGGTCCAAACTTTGAATAGAACCTGTGCTATTAAGTTAAAGAAGGCCCTTTATTATATTAATAAATTTAAGAAATATAATTAAAACTTCTATGAATGTCAGTTATAGAAAGTAGAAAATATAACAAATATGGTGGGCTGACATAAATAAGGCCCAAAATGATATGTACCTTGGTTTCTCCACCTTCTCTCATAAAAAAACTAGATCTTAAGATCTTTTCGGTGACTGGCACGGCGGCTTTCATAGCGCCATTGCCGGTCCTTTCTTCTCTACTTTTAGTTTTTATTTCTCTTCTTCGGTTATAGGATCAAGTGATCAACTTAGTACTGGTTCATACTCAAGTCACCAATCTTGATTCTTGTCAAGGTTTTGGATCGGGTTCACACTCGATTGACTAGTTTATGCACTGGTTTTCCGTTACGGATCCTTTCTCCTTTATACAAATCGTGGATTAACTTTGGGATTAGATCGATCTTACATGCAATTGATTTTCGCTAGAGCTTTTTTGCCCTCTTTCAGGGTCGATCTGGTACTCCGTCTATGAAGATTCAGTACTACTTGGAAGGCAGCGAGCGCTCCTTGTCTCTACATCGCGATCGACATATTTGATTTTGCATGGCTTTGGGTTTGGCTCAATAGGGATTCCTTCTACCTAAGCCTTTCTAGTTTGATGTATCAACCTTTTAGGGGTTTCGCATCATCTAGTTCCCAGAGCCGAAAACTAATTTTCGAGGGGTAGACAAATTCGCAAGAGGAGGTTCTTCAAAGTTGTTGCAATTTCGTTTCTAGTGTTAATTGATGTTTGTTTAGTGTAGATTTTAATCCTAGATTTGATCCCTTTTTGTTTTTAGTGATATTTGGATCCAATGTTCTAAGTTTGATCCTTGTGTTTAGGTTAAATAGGTTCCCTTTCTCAGGGCTTTTGTACTCTGGGGGTTTCCATACCGTCCGACTCAAGTTGTGTACGGTGGTTTTACCCTGTTTTCCTCCAGCTGTATCCCCTCTGTATTTCACCAGCTGTTTCACATCTATTTTTTATGTAATAAAGTTTTAGAAGGAACAAAAATGATATGCTCTTTTTTGTCTTTTAAAAAAACGTAATGTTCTTGGGGTTTAACTGTGTTTATGCAACTTTTGCATAGATAATGAATATTTTTCTAAAAAATTGACCTTTTTTGTAAGAAAATTTCACAAAATTTTTTGGCCCTGAACATTTGCACACCTTGCACATGCTCAGAACCGCCACTGATTATTACACTATACACAAAATTTTATAAAATAATGATTTTTTCTATCACCAGTAATAAAGCTCCCGGTTGGATCAGTCACCTGACGATGATTCTCTATTTTTCAGAGCATCAAATGTTTTTGTCTCTTCAGTCTCTCTTTACTTTACAAAGAAAATGATATTCTCCCCAACTAAACCTAACCCTAAAACTCTCTAACTGACCCCCACCCCACCCCCAAAGTTCACTTCTTTGATTAGAACCAGAGTTTTTTTTTAAAAAATTGCAAGAACCCTAGCTAAATAGATTGGGAACATGAGAAGACAAAAAAGAAAAATATATCTACATAGGCACCAACTCTGAGGAAGAAAAGCTACTAAGAAGGTAGCGTGCGGTCGAACCAGTTAGATAGATTTGTGATTTTGGCTGCTACGCTTTTGTTTCGACTAAAGAAAGCTTCCGCATTGGACAACATAACTGATACGTCATGTCTTAGTGCCTCCAAACTCCGGTAATAGTTATTCTCAAGCCTTGATCTGACCACTCCAAGCGACAAAGGAACTGGGAACCTGCAGATGAATCCACATTACAAATCATGTCAGTTTCGGCTCCACCGAAACCTCTTTAAACGTTCTGTAGAAAGTTACCTGTTGGTGTAGCTGGAGTTTCCCACTGCCTGGTTAAGTTTTTGGAGGCCGAAAGAATCCTGAAACGGTTTAATAGAGATTATGTCATATTGTTATGCTCTTGCGATAGAGTTGTCTTTGTCTCCTCTTAATCCACAAGCTTTAGAGAGGACTAACTAAAAACCCCTAGTATAAACTTGAAGTTTCTATGGATAGGATACTCTGAATTAAAATAGATATATTATTTACTAGAATCACATACCTGGGTTCTTTTGTCCGAAGCCTCTAACTTTATTAAGGCGGAGAGCAGACGGTTACGCGTCTCATCATCAATGTGAGGTTGCTCCCACTTGGTATCAGCATCAAAAAGCTCCCAGGGACTGTGAAGATGTGTCTCAGTTGGGTCACTCTTATATTTAACAGTGTACCTCTCCCACAGACTATCAGGAAAATCAGGTGACTTGGGCTTCACAGCTATTATCCGTCCTTCCCACCAACTACCATCTTCTTCACCTTCGTCTCTCCACCATACCTTACACTTGTCCCTGCAAGTCCAGTTCCTCTGTATTGCTGTTTCATACCGACTTCTTTCCACAAGAAAATCCGGAAAGGTCACTACCTCAGGCAGCGTGAGTTTGAAAGTTTTGTTGAACACTTCCGAGTTAGAATCAATGACTCTAAGTATCATTTTGCAGCAACTATCCCCAGAACCAGGAAGTGTTGCATATTCAAGACTTTCTACTTTACAAATCTCCACCGCCTTTATATTTCCTCCCTTTATTGAAGTCCAAGGAGCCACTTCCCTCAGGGAGCTAAAATTTAAGTATTCTTGATGCCCCTAAAAGATAGAGTAATAGCCTCAGGTCAAGAATTGATACCAAAGGTTGACTAAACCAAACAATGACTTAGATCACCACAAACACTAACCTGTCGCAAATATGCAACTTCATCCCCCTTCTGTGGAATATAACGAGAACCCTCTTCATGTGTCGATAATGTCAACCATGTTACCGTTTCTGTTAGCTGCTGAAGCTTCTTTGTTTCAGTAGGTTTAGATTCACTAAATGGATAAGTAGATCTTCTAGTTCTTGTTGATCTCAACCGAAGTGTTGCCCCAGAACTCGATCTCAATTCTCCTTGAGAGTTTTGGCTTCCACATGAATCACTTCTTTTATCTCGGATGTGTGTCAAACTGCCTTGCGTGCTCTCCAATCCATGGAACCCATTTGGGGCACCTTCAGAGGAATTAGCGCCACTACTCTGATCCTGACTACGAGAATCTGAACTGATTCTTTCAGAAAGAGTCGCACCCCCGTTTGGATTATTTCTTTTGTTACGTGGCTTCAATCGTCTATATACATAAGCAAACATCCGTTTAGGATGTGAGTGAGACACAGGAACATCTTTTGCAACTGCGACCAGCTCACTGATCCGAGGACTTGATTCCCGCAAACAATCATTTGTTAAAGATAAGTCTGTTCCAACCACACCATTCTTTTGACTATTCAATGCCAAATCACATATAGTCTCTGCAGAACCAACATTTAATGCAACAAAGCCACCAGTCCCCTGATCTATTGATGACGATTTTCCTTCTTGCTTTGCAGATGCATCAGGAGCCCTTGAAACCCTCTTGGAGCGTATCCTCAACTTACGAGAGATAGGCGGAAGGCTATCTACTAGATCATGTAATTGACCGGTCACATCCTGAGAACAGTTATAGGCACCGTTATCAGCCCATCGACTTGGTGACTCATCCAGTCCTAGACAATGTTCCTCGCCATTTGGGAGACCATTAGAAATCACCGTCTCATTGTCTACAGCAATGCCGTTCATATCGGTTTTCAATTCCAAACAACTACTTGTTATAGCACCATTTTCATTTTCATCTTCATTAACATTGTTTTCCTTTGCCTCCGGCTCAGAGCCCATAAGTCCATGCCATGACATAGCCTCACCTCTCACTCGCTTTGATGTACGAACCTTAACCATCCCCCATTTGACTTGTCTTGCACCTAACCCTTCAACCTTATTTGTGTGAATTTCAACATTCCTAGGAACCATTGAGTCTTCAGCATAGCCGTTCCCTAAATTTAAAGTTGGAACATCAGAAGATGATCCAGGTAGGTTCTCCAGCAAGGTAAGCTTATCTGAGTTCCGAACAGGAAACCTAAGAACCAATCTCCTCCTTTCAGTAGGATGACTTTCTCTGATATCACACTGGTCCCCATCGTCTGAATCACACATGAGAATTTTTTTCCCTTTTGATTGCTTCCCATGCCCATTTACCAAAGCTACATCAACTTCACTATCCTCAGTGCCTGAGTCTTGTGTTGTCGATTCACTTTCTGAGGAATCACTCAATTCAGAGCCGTCCTCCTCCTCTGCGTCTTTAGATGTCCCTGTAATCTTAGAAAACCAAGATAGGGCATTTCGTGCAGCCGCTCTCCTAGGTCTGGATGATTTAGATTTTGAAGATTTCCTCTTCGATTCTTTACGAACACTCTTAGATTTCCTGGTGCGTTTGTTATTGCTAGCTCCAAGTTCATCAAACTTTCTCTTTTTGACACGCCTACCGGAAGAAGTCATGATCCCAGCCTGATTGAGAGGTAAAAAGGGATAAGTAACATGCTCAGGCACACAATCAAAGTAATATTGCAACATACTCACGTTTGTCTTATGTTTTTTCCTTTTGGATCTTCTAAGGCTATTCTGATGATCATCATACTCACCGCTTTCACCAGAACTGGAACCTGACTCACCAGAGTTTGAAGAATTTAAACATTCCTGCTCTCTTCCACTTGAATACTCTTCTGGCACATTATATTCTGAGTCATTTTCATCACTTAAAATATCAACTTCTGGTTCCCATTCCATTGCATCCATAAATTCTGGAAGCGGTTCAGCCAAGTCCAGATCTGCCAGAGGTGGCATTTGGTAATCTTGATCTAAAGTGATATCCGGCCCCACAGCAAGCTTTAACGCAGATGGTCGCCATTCTTTCCCTAAGGCACCAAGTCGCCGTTTCTGAAACATCGTCTGATATGGCTCTTCATATGGAATCATCCCTAGAACGCAGAACAACAGAGACTAAATGATAAGTCATCTAGAGCAGAAACCAGAAAGATCCACAAGGCACTGGTAACCATAATAAAAAATTATTAAAACCTGAATCACAAAGGGGATCCTCCATGTTTCGACGATAGGGTGGAAGCTGAGATTCCTGTATTAAAATTTTCCAAATTGCAGTAACCACACAGTGCATATTTATATGTAGAATTATTAGACGGGAAAAATAAAAAAAACGAGCCGCTTACCTGGTCAAGGACATTACCATGTATGTCCTGAATCAATGGACGGTAGTCGCCAAGGAAGAACTGCAAGATGCATAGAGCAACTACATTATTGTGGAAATACATTAATGAAGCTTTCTCCACAACGGAAATTGTACCTGATCATATTTAGCATCCTTTTGAGAATCCCCTTGGCCTGTACTTAATATGTACAGCTGTCCCACATCATCTGAAAGTATAATTGATGTTCCATCCCTACATTATGAAGATACAAATTAGATATCAGATGGAGTAGGAGCATAACAAGTAGCACAAGATTATTCGCTTACGGTGAAAACTTCCCATCGACCAGCTTGTAGTGTGAAATCTCATATATTCGGATAGGTATGCCTTCCCATATCTAGAAGAATTAAACAAGAACTTAGCAATGTGGATATGCAGAAAAAGCGATTAGATAAAGGAGAAGGTAAAACATACATCCCACACAATTGTCTTCCCGTCATAGCCAGCACTCATAGCTATTCGAGGGTTGAAAGGATGGACATCCATAACATATGTCTACAAAAAATAAGTCATACCTTAAAAACAGCAGTAAACGGAACTAAGAGGAAACCATACCTTAAAAACTAAAAGAGACATCAGTCATCACAGACTCATAGTTATCATACAGCACGAAAAGACATAAATAACATAAAACAGACCCAAGGGGGTTTTTCACTAAGTGAAAGCAAATTAACTTTTGCATGAAATAATGAAGAACAAGATTTATTTAAAAGGCATTGGCAGCGCATATTTTGTTTCGTACGCTTCGATTTAACAGCTAAACTTCTTTTTGCTAATCCTTAAATTGCCTTACGATGATCCACCAAATCCATGAACAGAAAGAGAAAATATAGGAGGAATCAAGCTCACAGATGCAGTATGGCCCGTCAAAGAATGTACCAAGCTACCATCAGAAGCATTCCACACGCATATTCTACAATCTTTAATATAGAAAATAATTCTAATTAGCAAGAGTAACGCATAGAGATTGCTTTAATAAACTCTTAGCAATCAAGCATGTAAAAAATAGTATTACCCATGATAGCGGCGAGGACAAAACGGTTATCCAGACTCCAAGCAATCATGTTAACCCCGCGGGGTGTAGGTAGGATCCTTTGACGCGGCCCACCTCTAGGAGGTTGAGGAGGCATGGGCGGAGGTGGAACCTTGAGATGATATGCTCTTGTCCACCTGCAGCTTTTTCCCTGAAAAACATAAATAAATTTTTGTCTGCTCTAATTAAATGTATCAAATTTAGTAACAGTGTAGTTATATTAGAGAACTGAATCTTACATGGGATCTCCGTGATCTTGGGATCCAAATGATTGCACTACCGTCACGGGAGCATGTAACTATGTTATCATGACAGAACCTATAAAATATGTTTTTTATACAGTCAAACAAAATAAAAATAAAAAGATAGGAAAGGTTCTACTTGCAGTAATTTGCAAAATTGTCAACTTGCAGCAGGGGAACACACCAGGAATTCTTAAATTTTGGAAGATTCTCGTCTTTAGAATAGTCAGTTACGGCAAATCTAGATCCCGCAGCACAACCACTGTAAAGCATCACAGCAAATGACTAGGATCAGAAATTAAGGATCTCGAAGAAACGGACTTTCAAAAGTGTGATTAGCTAACCTAAACTGAACATAGTTAACATCATTCTCATGTCCAGCCAGAACATCCATCTCATGATTTGGCTGGTCTTGGTCATCATTACTGTTCTTACTAGCACTCCAAACCTATGATCAAGTAAACAACTTTTGCAATTAATATGTAAACCCTATATAATGCGCAGAAAATAGATGTGGATATGCCATTTTTTACTTAAATCGAGATATAATTGGAAACATGTATCAGTACCGAATATACTCGAGCAAGAGTGTCAGAGCTGCCAGTGACAAAGACAGATCCACTAGCATTGAATGCACAGCAAAAGATTTGGTGACTCTGCTGAGCATTACTTGATGAAGGGACACTGCTCTTCCCTGGAATAGTATACATAATTAATCCCATGGCTTCCAAAAGATCAAAACAAAAAGCATTTAAATAGGAACATAAACCAGAAAAAAGCAATCACCATCAGGACTAGGAGGCCTAGGAACATATATCCGGGGAGCTAACTGGGCACCACGAGCATCCCATATTCTACAAGTACCATCATCTGACGATCTGGAGGGATTTAACAAAGGGCTCAATCAGCTAATGCAAGATATCAGATTATATAAAGCATCATTTCCAAACATGCAAATAGAATCTGAAAACAACAACGATCTGAATAAACATATAGTAGATGCAGATTTTACAACTCAATAATGACCCAACGTCATAGATAGGACACAAAAGAGAAGGAATCAAAGTGCAATTAACTTTCCAGCTTTCGACCAAAACTTCAAAGCCATGAACATGGACAATGAACTCAATATCCAGGAAATTAATAGCATGAGATAGATGAAAACAACTAGCAAAACACGCAGACTTGTCAATTTTTCTTCTAAAGAAAGAGGGACAGTAATACATCAGATAGTGTAAATGGTGCCAAAACGAAAAATTTGTGAAACTCTTACGAGAGAAGCTGGTATGGGGAACCAGGTCTGGGACTAAAAGCAATAGCAGTAACAGCTCCAGTATGTCCACGGAGGACAGAAACCGGTAACCCATCTGGCAATCGCCACTACAAAAGTTGAGATGGGTGAAATCATCAAGGAGGATAATTAAGGAAGTCATAAGGCAAACATATACATAGGATGATACAAGGAGCTTACAATGCGGATCACGCAATCATTTGAAGCAGATGCTACGAAGATGTTGTTTGAACTCACAGCAAGATCAGTTATATCACCCTTAGATATGCATAAGAAAAAGAAGTCAATTTTTAAGCAATACGAGAGACAATTTTTAAGCAATAAATAAGAATACAGTAACAGCATAATAGCATTCTCCACGAGTCAGTGGAACTCACTTCATGCCCTCTGCAGGTAGCCAAGCAGTATGCAGTCTCCATTGACCATATTTTTACAAGTCGGTCATCAGAACCCGTTATCACGTACCTTCCAGAGCGATCAAATATAGCTGCAGCATTAACATATAGGTTCAGGTATCAAATTCATCTAAATGATTAGTATTTATCAAAAAACGCTACATGACATTCAAATTAAACCTTAAACAATTAGATAACATACCACAGTACACAGCATTTCGGTGTCCACGTAGCCTCTTGATGTTCTGCATCTTTTGTACCATTGAAGATGGTTTTGCAATGACATAACATGCAGCTCGAATTGATGGGGCACGACGATGTCTGGCAAAACCACCACCAATTTCTCTCAAACTTATACCACGAACCTGATCAGCATGCATATGAGGCCAACGCATGCCAATAGGTGGTTTGAGGTGACTTCTAACAATGTCCTTCTCATCTGCAAAATAAAAGAGGCAGCTTTAGCAAAACGAGATCTTCAAAAAGAGAATGTTACTACAAAAAAATTGGCTTGCCATATATAAAAAAAATTAGAAATCACCTACAGCTTAAAAGCGAGAAGGAGCCAGTCCCCAAAAGTGTTGGAACACCAGCTGCAGTTAGTTTATTTCCATCATCAAGGCCGCGCGAGGGAATAGGCCTACTTGAAACACAGACCAATTGTTTTAGAAGCTCCACCAAGTGATCTTTTTTTACGTGAGGATACCTGAATGTGCACATGCAATTCCATGAAACAAGTAAAAAAGTTCCGCTGGTATGAAATCCAAAAGCAGAAATTAACATATTAAACAGTATAACAACGATATGATATGTATATGAAAAGGAACAATTAACTACTTTTCATAAATATTCATATATAATTCTTGCTAGTACTACAGTGAGAAGAATTCTATTAGTTACCTCTTAGTCAAATCCGAATAGTTCAAAGGAAAGGAATTTCCATCATCATTCTCAGCCCCACTAGGCAACCCACCTCTCGAGTACCAAGCATGGTATCTTCTAGGAAGCAGCTCATGTTCGAGAAGTTCATGTCGCAATAGCGCGAAAGTTTTCTGGCATGGGCCAGAGGACAGTAAATGAAGCATTAAAAAGTAAACTTCCCGCAGGTCCAAATCAACATTAGGCACAACATTTTGTGCAATATCTGGCTCTGGAATCTGTATATTCCCTGGCAATCTTCTGGTTAAATTCAACGGCATCATAGGGAGAGAAATAGAATCCCCTTTGGGAGTATTTTTCCGAAGAGCCATTTAGACCCTGTCAATTTGTCAGAAGGGAGACATCCACATCAATTAGCAACTTTGCTAGAACATGAAAGACATCAAGAGAATATTTATATTTGTAGCAAAAAAAAAAAGAGAGTAAATTTGAGATCCTGGGTGATTTTTGAATAGTTCTAGGCACTGGAGGACATGCAGATTTGAGACCTATGCATCTCCACAAACTTTTAGCATACTTAAACCTGGTAAACCAGGTACACCCAATCTAATTCTTTGCAATTATAGAGGAAAAGGCTAAAAATTTGTTACAAAATATGATATTGATAAAAAGGATCGTTCTACATAAAACTACAAAACTCAAGTGTCCACGATCAGGAAATCCAATGAATACAGTTGTAAAGTATCTTAACTAAAATATTCAAGGTCCTGAGAACCCAAAGCAATAACCAATTGCAAGTTAAGTTTCAAATGAAAAAAAGAGAGGTTAGGAAGTGAACCTGGCGTGAGCCAATCACAGGGCAAATGAAGCAAGGCCGAAACCATAACACATTATCCCTGCAACAAAAACCCTAAATATGAATAATCGCCAGAGAATACAAAACGCAAACATTGCAATTGACCACAGCATATGCAAAATGCCAACAAACACTTCTCCTAGACAACAGGCTTACAGGAAAAAATGAGTATCCTCCGTTCGAGATTAGGCGGCGAGGAAACCTTCAGCCTCGTTTTGGATTCCAAGAGATTGGGAGAAATCCAGATTGCGACAAAGTCGCATAGAGAGGATCAAAATCAAAGCAGCAGAGAGTTTCAATCGAGTTGGGGCAACACAAATTTACGGCACAAGGCGAAGGAAGGATTGTGGAGAGAAACGCAGTGGATAGAAGAAACCAAAACACAACATAAAAATATAAAAACTAACTGGACTCTCAAACGCTACGTTTTCATCACGGCCCATAACTTCTATAACATTATGGACTTTTAGTCAATTGAAATTTGGTTACCACAAAAGTTGTGGTAAGAATTCCACGTTGTGCCCGTGGAGATCTGGGCTCGAATCCCAGCAGCCACATCTATTTCCACTTTTTTTTTTGTTATACAAATGCCCCATGTTGACTTTTAGATTCAATCAGAGAATCTTTTTTTTTTAATCGCCTGAAATTTTTATTAAGAATAAAAGTAAAATAATTCCAAAAAATAATGATAAAGGATAATGAATCACCACAATCTTAACCATAAAGATTTTTATATGAATTTTTAGATCTAGTCAGAAAATCTTTTTTTTAATCGTATGAAATTTTTATTAAGAATAAAAATGAAATAATTCCAAAGAACAATGATAAAAGATAAGAAATAATGATTAATCACAATCTTAACAATAAAGATTTCTAGATGAACGATGATGCCTCTCGTTGTAATCGATCCTGAAGCAACGATGATTCTCCTAATGCTAGATAAGATTGAAATCGTCCATCGTGCAGAACACTCTTAGCTATATCCTTGGGCACCGTATTAGCATGAATGTGTGAAAGCTCAAATATGATACGCTCAAAAGATGGAAACAACTGCTGAATCGAATGGATAAGAGTTTTGTACTTCCGTCAAGCCGATGTTTGGACAATGCTTCAAACGCAACCTTACAGTCCAAGGATATGACCATTGATGAATAATGAAGGTCACGTAAACATTGAAGCGTCCATCCAATACATCTTAATTCTGCAGTAATTCGATTATAAGCTCCCGTGAAAGCATCCGTAGAGTGAGTAAGAATTGATCCCTCATGATCCCGAACCAACCATGCTCCACCAAAACGACTCTGTTCTGATCTCCAATTCGAATGTGAGTTACACTTTAAAGACCCAACCAACGAAGGCGACCAAGTCGTATCAAGTATGTTACAAATCCGCGACCTAGTAGCGACATCATTATTCTCGTTCATAATAAGCGAAAACCAAAGACGAGTAGATTCAAAAGCTTCCTGCACCAAACTTGACACATCTCGATGAATTTGAGAGAGAAGAATCTGGTTCTCGGACTTCCAAATGGACCAAATTATCCAAGGAATCACTTGTCCTCGATCTACAGTCAAAGTCGAGTCCGCCATTAAATCGAACACATAGGACATGTTCTCCATTAATGATGAAGTGAAGCCATTGATAGGAACAGGGATACTGGCATTAGAATAAAATAATTTAGCCGATGCACATTCAAACACGGTATGTGAGATAGTCTCAAGGCCTAACCCACACAATTTGCATTGCGTATCAATGGCCATTCCACGCTTAATGATTTGTGTAGAGACAGCGAGCGCACCTGATAAACTTCGCCAAAGAAAGAGACGAATTTTATGTTCTGGTGGTATAGAACAACATGTCGCTTCAATGCAATAACCTCTTGGTCATCAGTAGAGAGCTATTGAGGAGTTACCGATAACTTTGAACCTAACCAATGCCCACTCTTAACCGTATATGACTCATGAGTATTATAAGCCCATACAAAATAATCGTTGAGCGCACATGGAGACATTCTTTTAATCAGCGCAATGTCATTAGGGAGGAATAGTTCAACCAGCTTGACTTCATTCCAGCGGTAATTAGGTAACATTAAATCTGAGACTTTCAGATCCATATTCATTATGCTTTGTTGATTATATGGTCGTCGAGGAGCCGCATCCATCATCCATTTATCAAACCAAACTCGAGTAGATAAACCATTCCCTACTATTCGCAGTAATCCTTTGTTTAATAATTCACGGCCATGCAAAATGCTTCTTCATGCATATGACAGACGATATACATGTCCACATTGTAAGAACTCCGAATTGGCAAAATACCTTCCTTTGTAAATTTGTGCTAATAGAGAGGAAGGCTCATTCAATATTTGCCAAGCTTGTTTAGCTAACAAAGCCTGATTAAACTCTCCAAGATCCCGAAAACCTAGCCCTCCATCCTTTTAGCTCTGCACATCTTTTTCCACGAAACCCAATGAATCTTCCGCTTCTTATCACACGCGTTCCACCAAAAATCATTTATAGCACTAGTTATCTTTTGACATTGAGTCTTAGACAATTTAAAACACGACATAACATACACCGGAAGAGCCATTGCAATAGATTTCAAGAGGACTTCCTTCCCACCAAGAGATAAGGTTTTGGCATACTAAGAAGATAATCTCTTACTCAAACGATCACCAATAAATGTTAACAACTGCTCATTGGATCCACTAAAACACTATGGTAAGCCAAGATTCATACATGTTCCACCTTCTCTACTAATACCAAGACGACCAGCCAGGATTCGTCTCATATACAAGTCAATATCCATTCTGAAAGAGACAGCCGATTTTTGAAAATTTATTTGTTACCCAGATGCTTCTCCATAGAGATGAAGGCATCGTAGAAACTCTGTACATTCCGCTAGGGTAGCTCGACAGAGAAATAAACTATCATCCGCAAAAAGGAGATGCAAATCCAGTCAAAATCTGAAGCTTTTTTTTTCACTCAAGATTTTGATATATTGCAAGAGTACAAAGATAAACACAAAAGAATACATCCCAGAGACAGAGCCCCAGAGCTGTACAAAAACATAGAAATTACAAGTAGAAAATAATACAAAGAAGAGAAGGGTACAAAAGCCATAATAATTGCCAGAAATATGCTGTCACCAGGAAGGGTAACCTGGAGCCACATAAGATAGTAGCCTCAAGTCTTTAGTCACACTTTTGACAATTATTGTGGCCCCTCTAATGGCTTGAGGAGTTGCTACCTCCAATATCCAATGTTCTAACCTCTGTAAAGTTCTAAGAATGGGCTCTTGATAATGAAACAAAGTTGGCCATTTAGAAGAGGACAAAATTATACAAAAAATTGAGATAGGGTGGAGGAAAAGACTACCCTGGCAAAACGATGTGCCTCCATACACTGTATTGCCCATTGAATGTAAGTTATCTGGGCCATTTCCAAAGTCTCTAGATCACAAAAATCTCTTTGACTATGTAACAAGACTTTACCTTGAAGATCTCTAACAACTCATGTTGCACCACCAAGTTTGTTATGTTTGGTCCAAGAATATCCAATGTCACATTTCACCCAAAAAGGTGTTGGGGGTTTCCAACTGGGACGATCTTTGGAATTCATCAACATCTCATTCACATTCCAATCTTCATTAACTTCTTGAGCCAAAGTCCAATGTAAACAATCTTCCTCTGTTTTTTTTAATAGCTAACATGCTATCAAATCGCTTTCCTTCTAGAGTAAGACTGCCTCTGTTCTTCCATATTCTCCACATAATCCAAGGAAATCTAAGAGAGAGAGAGATGGGAATTTAGATGACCTTGTAGATTGGAGATGAAGCAGTGGAAGTTTTAGGGGAAGGAAATAAGATCAAAGTCCTGATTCGGCCATGGGACTTGAGATAGAGCCCAAATAACTCAGGCTGCAAGATAAGTTATTAGAGCATGGTTGATGGTTTCTATTTTAAAACCTTATGCTTAACAACGGTCATTTACTCTGATGCCTCTATGTCTTAATGTTTCAGCAACAGGTAAAACATCAGAGACAACTTTCCATAAGAAAATTTTGAGTTTTAAGGTACCTTCAATTTCTAAACATGGGCTTTAAGTTCATTTAGATTTGGTCTCTGAGTGACCAGGAGGATAAGATCTTGATTTTTAATCTGATCTGCAAGTTTAAAACCAAAGTTGAGTGTGTAAGCACCATGGTTTTTATGTCACCAGCTCCAGAAATCCTCTTTATGCACAACAGGCTGTCTCGACAAAATTAAATTGATATCCGCATCAAAGAAAATGTTCTGAAGCATGGACAGATCCCAAGTGTGTGATTCAAAATCTATCAGTTGATACACCATAAGATCCACATTCGTTATAGCATTCGTAATCCATGGTGCTTTACTAATGTCATCCACAATCCAATCATCAAATTATATATCTCGTATTTTACCGATTTTTATGATAATAAACATATACTTATATATATTCTAGAGCTATATTATTATTATTAGAATCCAAAAGTCATTTTAGGTGCATGGACGAGTTTCGGAGCTTTGGAATGATCTAGAAGAATTATGGAGCAAAAAATGGAATAAGCTTGAAGAGACGAAAAAAGGAAACAAAGAAATTTGGCAATTTCAGAAAGGAGTGTTGATTTGTGTCGATCGACACGAGACGAATATTCACACTATTTCCTAAAATCTCAAGATCAATATTTTTACAAAATTCTTTTATGTAAATTCCCTAAATCTAAAATCCGTCATGGCCCTTATAAATACTTTTCAACAGTCGTTGTTTAGGCTCATACAATATTCTTATTCTCATAGAGTTTTGTAAGGGAGAAAAAACCTCTAAACCCTTTTTGATTTCTTTGAAGTATTCCGTTTATTGTTTCATTGATTTTTGCATGATGAATTGCTTAGCCATGTCTCAGTAGTTTATTAGTTAGGTTTAGAGTTCTTAAAATATGATGATTTTCTGTTAACCATAGCTTAATTTATGTACCATTGAATTAAGTCTTCTCTTAGATTGTTCTTAATGCTATACTTTAGATTGGCCATCTAGAACTCGCGGGACCAACTGATCCGCGCGAGTTTCGCCTTGGCTCGCACATGACCGTGCACATATTTCCCTACGAGCTTGGCTAGGCCGGTACCCACGATAAGTGAAGCCCACGCACGATCGTGCGCATCCTTCCCTGCGAGCTTGGCCAGGCCCGGACCCACAGTCAGTGAATCCTGCGCACGACCGTGCGCATCCTTCCCAGCGAGCTTGTCGCCCGGACCCACGGTCAGCGAAGCCCGCACACGGCCGTGTGCTTCCTTCTCCGCAAGCTTGGCCAGGCCGGGACCAACAGTATGCGAAGCCCGCGCACGACCGTGTGCTTCTTTCCCCGCAAGCTTGGTCAGGCCGGGACCCACGGTCAGCAAAGCCCGCGCACAAAATGGTGTCTCCTTCCCTGCGAGCAAGACCAAGCCGGGACCCATGGGCTATGTAGCCCGCGCGCGAGCTCCCGCCATGGCCCGTGGCCATGAAGCTCGCATCCTCACGCCTCACGCCACCGTCGCAGCCCACGCGGGCCAAATCCTT
The DNA here is from genome assembly GCA_900406295.1 of Aurinia saxatilis. NCBI lineage: Eukaryota > Viridiplantae > Streptophyta > Magnoliopsida > Brassicales > Brassicaceae > Aurinia > Aurinia saxatilis. The sequence goes on from OVAP01003093.1 coordinate 17,342, forward strand.
CGTGTGATGTCTCTCACGATGTTTATCTTCGACCATGGCCCGTTTCTTCCTCTCCAACCATTCACTGAGATCTTCTAAGCTCGGGAAAATTAAACGCTACAAATGCTTGAACTTTCAACGATTCATGATATGATCATGGCTAGTCAGGAGACAGAAGTTGCAGCTGAGCCAGA